>NC_051167.1:80856374-81146374 GCF_013339725.1 Rhipicephalus microplus
CGTACCATTCGTTTGGAATGAAGAACAGAACGCGGCTTTTATCGATCTACGTGAGCGTATGCAGGCACCACCAGTTCTTGCTCACTTCGACGAGGATGCTGCCACGGAAGTTCATACCGACGCGAGCAATGTAGGTCTCGGCGCCGTGCTTGTCCAACATCAAGAAGGCACCGAGCGCGTGATAGCTTACGCCAGCCGTGCCCTGTCTCGCGCCGAGATGAACTATTCCACCTCGGAGAAAGAGTGCCTAGCAGTAGTGTGGGCCACTATGAAATTCAGGCCTTACCTCTACGGTCGTCACTTTAAAGTAGTTACTGATCATCACTCATTGTGCTGGTTAGCCAATTTACGAGACCCGTCTGGGCGTCTGGCACGATGGAGCCTTCGTTTGCAAGAGTTTGACCTTACCATTGTCTATAAATCAGGCCGCAAGCACGAAGATGCTGATTCCTTGTCACGTGCACCTACCGGAGTTTGTGATCCCGACAATGACGATGACTGCGGCTTTCTCGGAGTCCTCACTGCAACAGACTTGATCGCACGACAACACGATGACGTCGAGATTCGCGCAATCATTGACCAACTAGAAGGACGCAACACACCCGTACCTCGGCACATCTCTCGCAATCTCTCTTCGTTCTGCCTGCGGAACGGTGTCTTGTATAAATCAAACTCGAACGGCAATGGAAAAGCCTACTTGCTAGTGGTCCCATCTGACATGCGAGACGACATTCTTCTGGCCTGCCACGACGAACCCACATCCGGGCATCTAGGTTCTTCACGAACTCTCGCCAGAGTTCAACAGGCGTACTACTGGCCGAGACTTGCTATGTACGTCAAGAGATATGTGAAAAGCTGCCGTGAATGTCAACGCCGCAAATCTCCGCCACTGAAGCCTGCAGGCCTGCTGCAACCAATCACACCACCAAGGTCGCCGTTCGATCAAATAGGCATGGATTTACTGGGGCCGTTTCCTCTGTCATCTGCCGGTAACAAATGGATAGTTGTAGCGACAGATTATCTAACGAGATACGCCGAGACAAGAGCCCTGCAACGAGCTACAGCTTCCGATGTTGCCCAGTTTTTCGTCGAACAGATCGTTCTTCGCCATGGCGCCCCGTCTTGCGTCATCACTGATCGCGGAACAGCTTTCACGGCTCAGCTCATTGACGATGTATTCAAGCTAAGCTTCACGAGCCATCGCAAGACGACGGCGTATCATCCGCAGACTAACGGCCTGACGGAACGACTTAACAAGACCATCGCCGATATGTTGTCCATGTATGTAGACGTTCAACACAAGACGTGGGATCAGGTCCTTCCATACGTAACATTCGCCTACAACACTGCCATCCAAGAAACGACACGATTCACACCGTTCCGTCTCGTCTATGGGCGTGAGGTCCAGACCATGTTGGACGCTATGTTGCCACACGATTACGACGGGTCGCTCACACCTGACGCTGAGCAGCTTGCTCAGTTTGCCGAAGAAGCTCGACAGTTGGCACGCCTGCATATTACGCAACAACAAACTGCAGATGCACGCCGCTACAATCTTCGCCATCGACAGGTCGAATACCACCCAGGAGATCTAGTTTGGGTATGGACTCCGGTTCGCCGCCAAGGGTTGTCCGAAAAGCTCCTGAGTCGCTACTTTGGACCCTACAAAGTAGTGCGTCGCATCAGTGACGTGAATTATGAGGTGGTTCCATATGGAACCATGTCACCCCAGCGTCGAAAGCACTACCCAGAGATTGTTCACGTTGTACGGCTCAAGCCGTACTTCGTACGTTAGTGGGACCGTACCTCAGCCTTGTTCTTTTGTTGTTGTTTTTTTTTTCTTAAGTGTGCCCACAGTGTGCATGTCTGCTTTACTTCCGCTTATCCACTACCATTCGCGCGAGCATCGGGGCGATGCTTTTTTTTTTCAGTGGGGGAATAATGCCACCTGGCCATGAACTGCGGCGAGCACGAGCCCGCATCGAGGAGAAGAAACGAGGAAGAAGTTGTTGGGCTAGCGCGCTCTCGCCGAGGCTTTTGTTTTTTGGTTGTGGTGTCCCTGACCTGCGCCTCTGTGACTACGCGGTATTCTTTACCTGAAGTCCCTCTTGTTCACGCGCGACAATACATACATACATACATACATACATACTACAGATGTGCGCATGAATAGACGGACGAACGGGGCCAGCGGATGATTCATGGTTTGCCGATAAAACCCTTTGAAGCTTCGTCCCACTCATCATACTTCGCTGCGTGGATATGGTATGATTTTTTTAAACCTCATTCACACTGATATTGAGCGCAAACGGTCGACGAAGGACAAGCGAGGTGGTATCATGAATGAGATGTTCCAACCTGCCCAACTAGCAACCTTGTTACTTTAAACCTTCTTGGACGCAGCATACGTGTGTTAAAAATATCGATGCGGAATCTCTCCTCCTGAAGTTGTATATTATATATATGGGATGCTCAAGTGTAAACATTTATCCTACAAAAGTGTATAGTTCCGGCATTATCTGGAACTTTGCGTTCCAGTTGAGTCGTCGCGGCATCCTTCGGGTACTTTCTAGCGTTCGTCGGCGTCTCTAACGGCTCGACGAAGAGCCCGTCGCACAGTAATCGAAATGCATGTTTGGCATTGAACTTTTCCAAAGTAGGAATTTTCCTAGTGTGTTCGACGTCCGGGTCACTAGTTGTAGCGGCGAGAAAAGGAGAGATGTGAGGCGACGTCGCGTAGGCGGCCGACTGGGCCGTGCCGAATCTTGCCACTTTATTACCCTCGGGTCGAAGCTCAGCGGCGGCGGCTGCCAGTGTCCGACACGACAGGCGCCTGAACCCGTTCTGTTCACGCGAAGTTCGGGTTGGGCATCAGCTGCGTGAGAGGCGCTTGCGGTGGTCAAGAGGATGATGATGATGCACTTAAAAAACTAAGAGAGCGCTGGGCACTCTTTTCGGGAGAGTGTGTTCTTGTCTCATACTTAACTCTCTTTTCCAGAGTAAATCACCTCTCGTTGAGGCAGAGTACAGCGATTCCCCCGAACGGGTCATCGCACTCCCCTTCAACAGAGTAGCATCACGCTGCTCGAAGAAGAGTAGCATGACCCCACCGAAGAGAGTAACAGTACACCTTACGAAAACAAAAATAGCAGAACTTGAGCCGAAATTTGGCTTTTTAATTGTTTTTGACGGATCTCCGCGCGCGCGGATTGTAAGGATCGCCAAATACGAACGCTACGACAAAAAAAAGAAGTAAATGTAAAAAAAACATGACTACTAAAGATTGGACGCATTATAGATTGTAAGCTCGCTACGCTAACCACTACACCACTTGCCAAAGGGCTAATGGGCGTTTTTTTTTTTTTTTTGTTAGGACAGAAGGAATGTCGGTGACATGTCTGCATTTTCTTACTCAGACGCATAAATTCAAGTGTTTCTGTGCTTCTCGATGCCAGCCGGACTACAGCTTATGTTCTCACTGTGTTTGTTTGGTGCTTCCTCATCTCTCTGCAACCTCTTTTGTCCCCTTTATCCCTTCCCCAGTGCAGGGTAGCCAACCGGATGTGCGTCTGGTTAACCTCCCTGCCTTTCCTTGCATCTTTATCTCTCTCTCTCTCTCGTGAGATTAGAAAGTCTATCCGACATGTTCTTTACAGTAGAAAAAGGAATATTAGCGCAACCAATTTGCACTCAACATCATTTGCACTGACTCGCTAAGTGGTTAGTCACTTCTGCATACGAAACATCGTGCTTCTGAAATGTACACTAAACAATTTAGTTTTTTGTTCACGCCCTTGGACATATTTTCTGTCATTCTTGTTCACCTTCTACAACTATAAAGCCGTGATACTTCACTGTAGCCGTACCGTACGTTAGGCTTACGGCACCATCGCAGGTGTGCGATGGTCGCAGCGAATAACATGAATATTAATATAAGGAGTATGTTAAAGTCGTTTGATTTGAGTTTCAATCGTGACCGATTGAATGAGAAATAGTATTCGCTTCTTTCTCTAGACAGATTTATAGCTAAAACATAGATATTAGGAGTTCCAGGTGATTTCAAGTGCAGTGAAATTTATTGGCGCGCGCTGGAAACGCTGTTCTTTTGTTAATCGTCTCTTACGCTTTAACAAACAAATGCAGTACGTTTTAGTGCATATATGTGTGCTTATTAGGTATTTCTAATCACTCGCGGTGTGCCGACGCATCTAAAAGTAATCAAGGGCAGGAATATAATCACGTTTCACTCTCTCATGCCTGAAGAGTATATGGGCATTTCACTCCCTCAAAGAGCGGAAGAGTATATATAGAAAGCTGTTTCACTCTCTCGCTTCATACAGAGTGAAAATTAATTTCAGTCTATCTGATGTTTTGCGGGAGTAGAACACCACTTTGAAGAGTAACTTGGCCTTTTTACTCCTGCAGTTTTACTCCCTCAGCAGTTTTTAGAGTGTGCACTACAGTTGTCCTATACTTCATTGTATCGCCAGCCCGATGCACTCATGTGGTTTCGGTCTACTCTGAGAACATGGGCATGTACACTCTGTTTAATACATATGGTACAACGGTGTTGGGGCTTTAGTGAGACTTCTTTCTATTTATGTCTTCAAATCGAGAAATAGTTTATAGGTTGTACCACTCGTATTCAGAATTCCTTTAGCCTTTAGAAGAAAATCTCAACAACTTGGAGTGCCATGCTCACTGGAAGATGGCAAAGCACTGTGCTTTTCCGGGACGCATAAGACATCAAATCTGGCGCTAAAATCTGATGCTAAAATCTGCAACTCATGTCCATAAAGGTTACGCTCACTTTAATTTGACCTGTACCATATACTTTGTAAAGCATTCATGTTGTCAGCCAAAGTCAAATGCAAGGTTATACTTTTTACAGTTCACCTGGTATATTTGTTTTCTTTTTCTAGTTCTGATCTAAGTTACATTGTTCGGAATCATCAAAGCAGTTAATGATGTGCAGAGACCCTGCTGATTATTTCCTTGTGGCCCTACCTTTAGTGCTTTTTACAACGCATGTCTTTAGTGGTACTTGTACTGCTTTTGAGCTTGCAAAAATGCATTCATGTTCACTGATTGACTGATTGATATGTGGGGTTTTACGTCCCAAAACCACCATATGATTATGAGAGACGCCGTAGTGGAGGGCTTCGAAAATTTTGACCACCTGAGGTTCTTTAACGTGGACCTAAATCTGAGCACACGGGCCTACAACATTTCCGCCTCCATCGGAAACGGAGCCGCAGCAGCCGGGATTCGATCCCACGACCTGCGGGTTAGCAGCCGAGTACCTTATCCACTACACCACCGCAGCGGGGCAATGCATTCATGTTGCCCTCTTTGTTATATGTACTTAGTCAGATAAAATGTATACCACTGACGCTACCCTGCTATTCCAGTTGTATATATGTTGATAATTTTATTATTCACATTTCTGCTCTCGAAATGTATAGGATTCTAATCTCATAGATTTGATCATTAACTAGCTCCACAGGCTAATGATCAAATATTTCAAAAACCATCTTTTTATCTATTTGATTGAATAAACACTGATCCATTGATAGACTCATTGATATCACTGATGCTCATGTTTAGTCGAAATCAATTTTGACGTAGTACGTACCAATTGTGTTTAGAGAAGTGTTTAACGATTTAGAGCCCGTGGTACTCTGGTTTAAGAGAATTTTATTTCCGGATATATCTTACACAGCTTATGGGCACACAGAAAAATGGACAACGATGATCAATACGTAGTGGTGCTCTAGTTTAAGAGAATTTGATTTCCGCATATTTCTTACACAGCTTATGTACACACAGAAAAATGGACAATAATGATGAATGCATAGTGGTGCTCTAGTTTAAGAAAATTTTATTTCCTGATATATCTTAAACAGCTTATGTGCACACAGAAAATGGACAATGGTGATCAACGCGTATGTACAATGTAAGCTGTTATAAACAGCGAAACAACTTATAGCGTATGCAGTGACGTACAATACTGTTTAGAAAAAATGTATTGCGACAAACGTCAATAACGCTCAACAAAACATTTCCTTCTTAGACATACTCTAACGATGATGACAAAACAGATAGTAGAACAGCTTTCTTCACTTAGTAAAACCCATCCTTCCGACATTGAAATTTGTGGTGCTTTACAATACTCGATGCTACCTATTTGAGCAGGAAACAGTTGAGGTGGTATCGAAAATAACACCAAAGTAACAAAAAATTGTGTTCTGAAAAATGTGGTATCCCGTTTGCAGCCATCAGTAATGCAATCTTTTTTTTAAAGCACCATAATCTGCCATGGGCAAGGCATTGAAAATTTAAGGTCCACCATACTCTTGATACGAGCCGCATCCGCCTTCTACATGAAAAAAAAAATGGCAGCATATCCACGGAGTGAATGATGGAGAGTGGGGCGAGGCATTCATCCGTCCATTCGTTCTTGCTTCCGTCCGTCCATACATCCATCTGTGTCACCGTCCATGCATCCATCCGCGCATCCGTGCGTACGTCTGTTCGTGCGTCCATCCCTGCGTTCGTCCATGCATCCGTCTCTGCGTCCGTTCATGCGTCCATCCATGCATCTGTCTGTGTGTCCGTTCGTCTAGCTATTCAACACTCCAGGTACCACCATCTCGCATCTTTTCATCATATATTCCCCAAATAGAAGCACCGCCATCCAGCGGACATTCCAAGGACTAAACGAGAGGTGACGCACGAACACTTTCTTACGGCTTGCGCTTCGGGTTTACTTCCCACCTTTAACCACCTCGAGTTCATGGTATATACTAGTTCACTGTATTCATGGCACTGCGGCCCAACGCTCGCTAAACCTTTCTAAAATCAAGGAGGTTACGCCCAGCGAGTATAACGTAGCAACCTTTTCCTGTCAGATAGTGCTCAATGTACATGCCAATGGCTGCTAATGGCGATTGCAGCGTGCGCGTTAACTGAAAGCCGAATGCTCCTTTCTCTCATTCCCCATATGCTAAACCAAGATTGGTATCGATACCGTTATCAAAACGACCAGGAGAGTCATAGGTGGCTAGATAGATAGATAGATAGACAGATAGATAGATAGATAGATAGATAGATAGATAGATAGATAGATAGATAGATAGATAGATAGATAGAAAGGCAGACAGACAGACAGACAGACAGATAGATAGATAGATAGATAGATATACAGATAGATAGATAGATAGATAGATAGATAGATAGATAGATAGATAGATAGATAGATAGATAGATAGATAGATAGATAGATAGATAGATAGATAGACAGACAGACAGATAGACAGACAGACAGATAGATAGATATACAGATAGATAGATAGATAGATAGATAGATAGATAGATAGATAGATAGATAGATAGATAGATAGATAGATAGATAGATAGATAGGCAGACAGACAGACAGACAGACAGACAGACAGACAGATAGATAGACAGACAGACAGATAGATAGATAGATAGATAGATAGATAGATAGATAGATAGATAGATAGATAGATAGATAGATAGATAGATAGATAGATAGACAGACAGATAGATAGATAGATAGATAGATAGATAGATAGATAGATAGATAGATAGATAGATAGATAGATAGATAGATAGATAGATAGATAGATAGATAGATAGATAGATAGATAGATAGATAGACAGACAGACAGACAGACAGACAGACAGACAGACAGACAGACAGACAGATAGATAGATAGATAGATAGATAGATAGATAGATAGATAGATAGATAGATAGATAGATAGATAGATAGATAGATAGATAGATAGATAGATAGATAGATAGATAGACAGACAGACAGACAGACAGACAGACAGACAGACAGACAGACAGACAGATAGATAGATAGATAGATAGATAGATAGATAGATAGATAGATAGATAGATAGATAGATAGATAGATAGATAGATAGATAGATAGATAGATAGATAGATAGACGGTCGGCGTAGCACGCTACGAAATGCTTGGCATTTAAAATTCACAGCATATCCACGGAGTGAATGATGATGAGTGGGATGAAGCGTCCATCCGTCCGTCCGCTCCTATCACACAGTCGAGGACCACTTTTTTTGGCAATGAAAGGAAAACAATGGGGGCGGAGCAACTGCATATGTACTCCTTCGTGAAGTAGTCCGATTTGGCTCACGTTGAGAATGACGGCAGTGTTCCAAAAAAGTTGCATTCTGTTCGCTTCGTTTTCTTCGACGGCCATTAATCATAAAAATTCGTCTTAAGTTCCTTCAGCGAATCGTCGAAATAGTTGGCGGGTAATGAGTGCTGACCTGGAGACGAAGACGCCATTTCGACTGTGTGTCATCCGTCCGCCCGCATCGGACGGACGGATGACGCTTCGCTCCACTCATCATCATTCACTCGCTGTGAATTTCACTGTGATTCGCTGTGAATTTTTTATTGTACGAAAACCACTAACGCTTTCTAGTGATATTTCAAAGGACATGTACATACAGGGGCCCTGAAAAACTTTTTCAAGACGCCATGGAATACACTCACTAAAAGAGCTCGTTGCTTCACGAATTCAACGCCAAGTTAAGAAGATTTGTCACACGCTGCAATCGCATTCTCTATTTTCTCGTTCCGACTAAAGCGCTGGAAGCTAAATTAAGCAAGGGGGACTTAGCTTGAAGCTATATTAAGCAAGGGGGACAGCTGGGCGCGACAAGCACTTAACAAAGTGCTTGTCGCGCTCAGCTGACTGACGTCAACGTATGCAGGGCATAAACTTTCCTATAAACGCACTAGAAGAAACTCTAGCGCTCGTATTTATGGGTGCTTCAGGGAGCATGGGAATGATCGGTGGTACATGGATTTTTCTAACCTTCCAACTTTCGGCTTTGGTTTGCTTCTCATGGCTGAGAGCTGCTTTGTCGCGAAACGAAACTCACCCCTTGTTCAGCAGTTGTTCACTATTTGAAGTCGATGCATGAAGTTCGCAACCGTCTGTTCTTTCATCCAAAACAATAGCCAAAAACACAGGAATAAACAAAGTCACAAGCAAAAACACTATAGGCAAGTATGTGTACTACACCAATGGTCGATTAAAGGTCGCAGCGCCAGAGTGCCCTTTAGTTAATTTTAGGAAAATCTGTATGCAGAGTGACCTGATTGCTTCAGACGACATGTTGATATACGATGTTCTGCCAGCACTGGGCCACCCCAGATGATGTCGAGTGTACTCGCCCCGTAAAACTACCCATGCGTCTATTGTAGCAAGCTTTGAGGTTGTAATAAGCATAAACACTGTTCTGTTTTACGCGCTCATCAAAGACACAACCACACGAGACGCTAGCTAGCAAGGGACTGTTTATTGATGGCTGCCGCGCCGCGCGCGCGCCCTCTCTCAAGGTGGCCAGGTGAGGTGGGATCATCCCGATTTATTAAGCGGTGGCCCGCCTGGTACATCCTCCTTTTTCTTTAGGTGATGTAGTCGGCAAAGCGCGTCGGTGCTCTACGTGGCCTAGTTGATCTTCTGAGACTCGAGTCGGCTGCTTCTTGTGCCTGGCAAGTGACCTTATGCTGGGACGGGACCACGTCGGGGTCCCTTGATGGTTGACTTGCAATGGGTGGTGCACGTGCAGCTGACTGGTTCAGTAGAGCATCCGATGCAGGCGCCTGTTGTGACGGATGTCGTTCCTTTCGTGATGCGGATGCTGTTGTCAAATCGGGCGCTGTATCTGATGTTGAATGTTGTCTATGCTGTATAGGCGACGGGATTATCGGTGCGACATCCTTGTCATCCAGTGGGTCTAAGTGTTCGGGCGTCCTTTTTAGATGCTGACGATTCCTTCGATAACGCCGGCCTTCATCTGTACAGACTATGTAAGATCTAGGGCCAGCAAGTTTCTCTACTCGGGCTTTCGGAAACCACCCCTTGTCGTTTCTTATTCTGACGACGTCCCCTTCGGAGAGAGGTGTGAGAGGTATGCCTTTGCAGTGATCCTGTGGATGTTTCCGCACTGACGATGTCGAAGCCGATGAGAAGTCTGGAAGTCGTCCCCGAAGCATCCGTCCCATAAGGAGCTGACTTGGTGTGCGTCCGTCTATCAGGGGCGAGATTCGATAATTGAGCAGTGCAACCCAAAACTCCTCGCCAGCGTACTCACTTTTCTTCAAGAGGCGCTTTACGACCTGTACCCCTTTCTCAGCTAGACCATTGGCCCTGGGGAAGTGTGGACTGGATATGGTATGAGTAAAATCGTATTTTACTGCAAACTGTCTAAACTCTCGCGATGTGAACTGTGGTCCTCCATCGGTACAGACTTCAATAGGTATGCCGTGGCGAGCAAACATGGTCCCTAGTGTGTCCACTACGACCTGACTTGTTGACTGAGGCAACTGTTCCACTTCTGGGTAGTTGGAGTAGGCACAGTACGCAACCAGGTAACGCTTGCCCCCATGGTCAAATAGGTCGACACCAATTCGCTGCCACGGCCGCGTTGGGATTTCCCTCGATAACAGTGGCTCTGAAGGTTGCCGGTAGGCAAAGTGCTGACATGTGGCACACTTGCTAATGAGTGACTTGATGTCAGCATTCATCCCAGGCCAGTACATCAGAAGGCGTGCTCTGGCTTTGTACCGAGGCGTGCAGTAGTCTTCGAAGGCTTTGACGATCGAGTCATAGTCCTCTCGTTGTTCTGCTGATAGAGGTAGGGTGTTAAACACTTCAATTGCCTCTGGGCCCGCGACGTGTAGAAAGATGGCAGCCTTCTGTGCTGGCGTCCGTTTCTTGTTGGTCTCAGTAGCTTTGAAGTAGAGTTCGATTCGTTGGCGGAACTTTTTCCAGTTGTCGGCCGGAGTATTTGTCAGTACAAGTGGCTCGGGTGGTGGTAGGCAGTCCATCTTCAGCGCAGGGTTCGACTGTTACACTTCTGACACCATGTTCTGTTTTACGCGCTCATCAAAGACACAACCACACGAGACGCTAGCTAGCAAGGGACTGTTTATTGATGGCTGCCGCGCCGCGCGCGCGCCCTCTCTCAAGGTGGCCAGGTGAGGTGGGATCATCCCGATTTATTAAGCGGTGGCCCGCCTGGTACAAACACAGGTGATTTTATTCAACTATTTGTGCTCGTGAGAATCTGCGTTCATGGGTCCAAACTTTACAGACAGATAAGATGCGCTTCGAGTGTTCTCATCTTGTCGTGTTGTCATATTATTTCATCGAAGATATCGGAGTATTGAGAATAATGCACACTTAGACTATGGATTTCGGAGGATTGGATATTTACGAAAAAAAATGAGCTGCGATGAACTATAGATTTCCGCCAAAACGAAATAAACCCCTAAAAAGCTGACTTCTTGCAAAGCTGACAGTGATCTCGCAGACCACTGTAAAAACTAGGGAGGTTACCCCATGTTTTTTTTCAGAAACCAAAATCAGTTTGGACATTAAGTCCACTGCTTCTTTTGCTGTTGCGGCATCTTGCAATGAAGCGGTACTATAGCTGGTCGCGTGTTGCTCGCAACACTTCTTTTACTTTCACTGATGTTCCTTCATTCCTTCCTTTTGCTGCACAAGGTACTTGCAAAAAGTTACCACGCTTCACACGGAAGTTCAAGCCCCTCGCAGCCACTGCTGGCAGCAGTAGCGTTGCCTGGTGCGTGAGATTCCTGCGAACTTCGTGTTATGTATCGCATGACGCGCGTTGTTGGCTGTGGATTGGATCCTATCAAAATTTCTAACTGGACAGTCTGGAACAAATATGGGACATATAGCTCCCCGACAGGGACAGCTATATGGAACGGTTATATGAGACGGCATGAACGGCTACAATGGACGGTTATATGTATGTAGGGCTCTGGACGCTGCATGAAAAGTCGGGAAGGTCCCGCAAAATGCTGTACGGCTGGTATCCTTAGTTCCGTCAGGCCAGGTACACCTTCCGTACGCCCTTGTGTCCGGCACATTCCTGCCTGAAATACGGAGCAGTGCGCACAATAAAACAGAACACGAGATTGCCTTGCATCAGTTCCATAACACTGTAATGCATAAATTAGTGGTCCGTGCGAAAAAGAAAAAACAGGCTAGTGTTGTCTGTAGCGGCATAGCTCCTTCGTTAGAAGTGCACTCATTTTGTAAAATGCGAAATGCGGCGGCGGGTCAGTTTTCATGACAGTAACGCATTAAACCCGAGACAGCGTAATTTCACAGGCCGCAATGGAAGTACTGAATGACGTGTACAGACCAAGACAGAGGGCGGGCAAGGTTTGAAAGGCAATGAAAGCTTTTGTGATTATAGGTACGGGCAGGAAAATGCAACACCATGTCGACGTATGGCTGAACGAAACCATCGAATTAGTGAGTTTCGTGCCCCAAAGTAAAAACACGAGCGTCGCGAAGGAATCTGCAGTGAGACCTCCGGAATTATTTAGATCGCCAACGGTTGTTCAAGCAACGTTCTTTCTAATGTACTCACGAGCACGTTGGGTTTCTCTCTCATTTGGTTTCCGTTACGTATAACTGACAAAACAATGAACGCGGCGTAAAATGCGTGCAATGCATCGAAAGTTGAGCCGTGGATGAAATACACTGAAAATGTCAAGTGATATTAGATGCACGGCGATTTAAAATGGAGCGCTATACGAACAACAAGATCAAAATTGAACAGCACACGTCCTGTCTTCTTCACGTCCTTTTGTATTCGTAGTTGCACTGCTTTTTACATCATTAAGTGCTCAGACTAACTTGCCCACGTATTTGTTATTCTGCAATACCAGGCACTCAGCCTCACACTGATCCTTGGGAATAAGCGTGCTGAAGATGGTACATCAATGGTATTCACGTAGTCGCCTCCTCGTGAATATTGCTTATCTCAATTTCCGATGAATCTGTACTTATTCCCATCCGGGCTGCGGTGGCTGCATTTCCGATGGAGGCGGAAATGTTGTAGGCCCGTGTGCTCAGATTTGGGTGCACGTTAAAGAACCCCAGGTGGTCGAAATTTCCGGAGCCCTCCACTACGGCGTCTCTCATAATCAAATGGTGGTTTTGGGACGTTGAACCCCACATATCAATCAATCTGTACTTATTCCCGCGTTGAACCCCACATCCCCTGCCATACGGTTCTTTTCCACGGCTCTGAATGCCGGATACACTTTGCATACCTCTCTAAACGCTTTATAGACCCCTTCTACGTCTCTGAGCGTTTTATACACTTTGCATATCCCTTGAAACGCTTTATATACCCCTCCTACAGCTTCGAACACTTCATATGCTTTGCATACTTCTTAAAATGCTTTATTGACCCTTTCTACAGCTTTGAACGATTTATGCGATTCGCATACCCCATAAAAACCTTTATAGACCCCGCCTACGGCTCTGAACGCTTTATAGAACCCGTCCTCTTTCGGGCGCTCTAGCGCGCGCCTCGCGAAGACAGCCGGTCGCTTCAGCATCAGTGGCAGGGAGTCCTTGCTGTGGTCGCATTGTGGACGGTGGTTCCTGCCCACTCAATGGCATTCCCCCGCCGCTGAAACAAAGCATCCAAAGGAAGAAGTGCGCGCGCACTCACACACACACTTTGTGTTAGCGTCGACGGCCACCCATTCCTGAGGCGGCTTGACCCGACCTTGGGTGCGAGCAGAGTCGCCGGCAGCCTCCGTGCCTGTGTCGGGCTGCAGCTACTTCCCGCGCCTTCGTGCATTGCGTAACACGCGTGCGCCCCCGCACGGGCTGGCGAGGAACGGCGAAAGGTTGCCGCGGTTACGACACGTGGTCAGCGTCAACCGTGACCGGTGGAACGACCGAAACGGCATCGACTTAACGATTACTCTCGCTAGCTTCCTCTTTCCCCTAGAACGACATACTCTCTTTTATCGCTAGCTGTTCTTGAAGAGAGGTTCTTGCTCGTAGTCATTTGTTTCTTCGCAGTGGAAACTGTACTCGAAAGTACAGGCATGACTGAAGCAACGACAGGAAACGCAGAATGAATCGACATAAGTCTGAAACTTCCCGTACAGAAGTTGCGCAAGAAGCTGGGAGAGTATAGGAATGCATGCATATTTATATGTTTAAAAAACAGCCATACAGTCACTAGGTATGGAGGCCATCTACCTGTTTGTTTGACTACAAAACGTTCATGCCTAATGATTTTTTTTTTTTGTGTGACCCAGAGGTTCGCACTAAGAGTTGCTGTGAGGCGGTGGTGTGCCAAGCCACTTGATGCAGTAAACTGTGAGTGCACGAGTGCATAAACTGCTGGAACGGAGAACAAACGATTGGAAAGACGCTGTCCTGTCCTTTGTAGGGGATTCTGATACCCTATGATACACTAAAAAAAAAATTAAGGACCGCTCTTAGCGAAACTGCACCCGAGTGATAGCACGCGTTTTCATCGCTGAAAATCTTGGGCACGGCGAGAACGTACCAACCAGGCCTTCTATTCATCGATGGCTGCTATCTTCATTTACATCTTAATCTGTATGTCATCTATATTTCTTATCTATATATTTTACCTACATCGTTATTGCTCTTTTTATTGCATTGAAAAGAAAGCTTTCGTGTGAAGCACTAGGAGGTGTCCACTTTAGTCACGTGCGTTTAGATATAGGCGTGCGCACGAGAATGAGGGAGCAGGAGGGGGCACCCCTATAATCATCAAGAAGGGGGGGGGGGAAGTCAGCCCTATACATTAACAACAAAGAGAGAGGGTGCTACAAATCGGCAGGGGACGGTGTAAAGTCTGCCTTATACATTGAGAAATTAAGATGGGGGATGGAGCCACAATGATCCTCCGCCTCCCCCCTGTAGGTGTTAACGCTGCGCACGTCTACGTGCGTGGCGTTCTTGCTTCTCACAGGCAACCTAGCATTGCTTAAATAAGAGGGGAGAGCAAAAACAAACTTCATTAAGGTGAGCACGCTTTTTTGCACCCAAACAAAATATTGTAACGAACAAATACAGTGCCGGAAGCTAAAACAGCTATTTATTAATGGCGAACTTGTGCCCGTCACTAAACACACAAAGGTCGTGAGCTCACTGGTCAAAACCTCGTCAACTTCTCTTGCGTCTCGCCTCGAGCTGCTCCTCGAAAAACCACCAGCGTTCCTTGTCCAGCGCGTGATGTGGAGACACCTGCAGCCAGCGTTGCATGGCGCGTTGGCGCGTTTAGCTTGGCGCGTTTGGCTTGTCAGTTGGTGTGGCAGAATTCATAAGAGCAGGAAGCGGGGCAAGACTTCGGTAGGTGCCTAACAACATGCGGCATTAGTCCCCCTCCCGAAACGCATCGTCCCGATGCGTACGCTGACGTCGAACAGTTTTGTAAAGGAGTATTTATCTGATGTTTGAGCACATATATCAGTTGTCTCGTTCAGTGCCTTTCGTAGTACGGTTTCATTCGTACTACATGTACGACTTCTGGGCGATTCCTGCGTCGGGTTGAGCACACTTGCCCTTCAGGAATTACTTCGTAGTTTAGCGTGCCTAACTGGCGAAGTACTTTGTAAGGGCCGAAATAGCGCCGCATCAGTTTTTCCGATAGGCCAGGTGCGCGTATAGGTGTCCACACCCACACTTTGTCTCCGGGGTTGTACTGTACGTCTTTCCGCTTCAGATTATAGCGACTTGCATCGGAGCCTTGTTGCAAAATGATACGATGTCTTGCCAATTGCCGTGCCTCTTCGGCCCTTTCAATGTAGTCACTGATGTGTGGGTCACTCTCATTCGAATCGTTGATAGGTAACATCGCGTCTAAGGTCGTTGTGACCGTCCGACCATAAACAAGTTGAAATGGCGTGAAGTGTGTCGTTTCTTGTACTGCGGTATTATACGCAAATGTTGCATAAGGCAAAATACTGTCCCATGTCTGGTGCTCAACGTCCACATACATCGAGATCATGTCGGCGAGAGTTCTATTGAGCCTTTCGGTTAATCCGTTTGTTTGCGGATGGTATGCTGTAGTCCTTCTATGATCGGTGTGGGTGAGCTTCATAACAGACTGCATCAAACGGGCAGTAAATGCTGTTCCTTTGTCTGTAATGACAACCTGTGGTGCGCCATGTCGAAGTACAATCTGAGTGACGAAAAACTGGGCTACTTCGTTCGCCGTTCCTTTCGCGAGAGGTGATGTCTCAGCATATCGAGTCATGTAGTCTGTTGCTACCACAATCCAGCGCTTTCCCGATGAAGAGAGAGGAAATGGACCAAGCAAATCCATTCCCACTTGCTGAAATGGCCCTTTTGGTGGCTCTATTGGTTGCAACAGACCCGCTGGTTTCGATGGTGGTATTTTACGTCTCTGGCAATCGCGGCATGACTTAACATAATGGTGCACCGAATCCCTTAATTTCGGCCAATAATACTTGCGGCGAATTCTGGCCAAAGTGCGACTACTACCCATATGGCCAGCCGATGGGTCGTCATGACACGCTTCTAAGATTTCTGCTCGCAGTGATGATGGTACAAGAAGCAGAAACGTCTCACCGGTGTTTACGAAGTTGCGCTTGTATAGGACGTCGTTCCGGAGGACATAGGATGTCAAACCACGGACGAAAACTCGTGGTACCTCAATTTCGTGACCCTCCAAGTATTGGATAAGCGGGCGTAGTTCCGGGTCCTCTCGCTGAAGACGAGCCATGTCCGACACATTCAGAACTCCAAGAAATGGGATGTCTTGTTCTTGGTCAGATGATGGAGACTCAACAGGTGCGCGAGACAGGCAATCCGCGTCATTGTGCTTGAGACCGGACTTGTAGACCACAGTGATGTCGTGTTCCTGCAGACGCAGGCTCCATCTAGCAAGTCTTCCTGAAGGGTCCTTGATGTTTGCCAGCCAACACAATGAATGATGATCACTGATTGCTCGAAACGGTCTGCCGTAGAGGTATGGGCGAAACTTGCTGATGGCCCATATAACTGCGAGACACTCTTTCTCTGTCGCTGAGTAATTAGACTCAGCATTCGATAGAGTGCGGCTCGCGTAAGCAATGACCTTTTCTTCTCCATTCTGCCACTGAACGAGGATGGCACCGAGGCCAACGTTACTCGCGTCGGTATGTATGTCTGTATCGGCCTCTTCGTCAAAATGTGCAAGTATTGGAGGAGACTGTAAACGGCGTCGCAACTCTGAGAAAGCCGCTTCTTGTTCCTCCCGCCAAGAGAATGGTACACTTTCTTTCGTTAGCCGTGTCAAAGGCTCAGCGATTTTAGCAAAGTTTTCAACAAAGCGTCTGTAGTAGGCACATAGTCCCAGGAATCGTCTGACGGCCTTTTTGTCTTGCGGTTTCGGAAATTTTTCAACGGCTGCAATCTTTTCCGGGTCTGGGCGGATGCCTTCCGCACTAACTATGTGCCCGAGGAACCGAAGCTGACGAAATCCAAAGTGACACTTTTGCGGTTTGATGGTCAGTGCTGCCACGCGAATGGCATCCAGTACCATTCTCAGTCGGTGGATGTGCTGCTCGAAGGTTGAAGAAAAAACCACTACATCGTCGAGGTAGACGAGACACGATTGCCACTTGAGTCCGGAGAGCACAGTGTCCATCATCCTCTGGAAGGTAGCGGGAGCAGAGCACAAACCGAAAGGGAGCACTTTGAACTCGTATAGTCCGTCTGGGGTCACAAACGCCGTCTTCTCGCGATCTCGTTCGTCCACCTCGAACTGCCAATATCCACTTTTTAAGTCCAATGATGAAAAGAAATGAGCATTGCGTAACTTATCCAAGGCATCATCGATCCGTGGAAGGGGGTAAACATCGCGCTTTGTGACTTGGTTCAGCTTTCTGTAGTCAACACAAAACCGCAGATTGTTGTCCTTCTTTTTGACTAGCACTACCGGTGATGCCCACGGACTGTTGGATGGCTGGATTACATCATCGTTGAGCATTTCCTGCACTTGGTTCTTGATGGCTTCCCTTTCTTTTGGCGCTACTCGGTATGGGCGCTGATGCACAGGTCTCACGTGTTCTTCGACCACGATACGGTGCTTTGCGGCGGGAGTACGTCCGACTTTCGACGAGGTGGAGAAGCACTCGGCGAACTCTGTGATGAGGTCAGCAATCTGCTGCTTCTGAGATGACGAGAGCTCTCTGTCAATGTCTACTGACTGGAGTACGTTATCTACTGTCTCTGAAGCTTTATCAAGAGTGCAAACATCTGAGACTTGCACGTACTCATGCAGTGATGCTACGGATGTTCCCTTCGCAACATGCTGCAGCTCATTTCGGAAGTTAGTTAATAGGACATACGCACATCCATCACGAAGGCTCACCAGGCCTCTTGCCACGCATAGTCCTTTTTCTAGTAGCAGTGCGATGTTTCCGTCAGCTAATCCGTCACAGTCACGAAGAACTTCACTCCTCACAAGAACGGTCACACTGGAACGTGGCGGCACGGTTACATCTTCGTCCACAATGCGGAGAGGTAGAACGATTGGTTTCTACGCATGACAGAAGGCGATGGCATTCTCCGTAGAAAAGGAAACCTGGGACTCTTGCAAGTCAATGACTGCACTGTTTGTTTGCAAAAAGTCCATGCCTATAATCAGTTCCCGGGAGCACTCAGGAAGCACAATAAAGCTGCCGACATACACAAATCCTCTTATTCCTATCCTTGCGGTGCATAACCCCACGGGGCTAACTAAGTGCCCTCCAGCGGTACGTATCTGAGGTCCGGTCCACTCAGTCATCACCTTCTTAAGCTTCTTTGCGAGAGCATTACTGACAACGGAATAGTCTGCACCAGTGTCTATTAGCGCAACGGCCTCGACGTCGTCGATCGTGACTAATATCTCGGAGGTAACGTCGCTACTACTGCACTTGACCGTCGTTGCGTAACTGCCACCGTCCTGTCGGGCTAACAATGGAGGGTCTTCAGTTGTCAGTATATCAGCGGCCTCACCTCCAGAGGTCGCTGGCTCTAGTTTTCCCGCCGCGGGCTAGGTGAACGTGATCTTCGGAGATTTGATGACGGACGAGGACTCGGCGACCGATAGCGCATCGGTGCTGTCGAACGCGACTCCCGTTGTTGCGTGTCTTGGGGGGAATAGCGTGAAGACAAGTATTCTTCGATTTCGTAGGGCCGTTCACCGTTCCGTGGGCATGGTGCATTGACTGGAAAACCACGCAGTCCCGCTCGACGATACTGGCACGCCCGGTAAAGGTGACCTGCTTCTCCGCAGTGGTAGCAAAGGGGCCGCCGGTCTACAGTGCGCCATACATCGCTCTTACGTGGTCTTGCTTCCGGCATTGGTAGCGGCGTACTCGGAGAAAACGTCGGAGGCATCACAGCAGTCGCAGCCGTCCGATTCATGCGTCCGAGGTCCTGTCGTACAGCTTGCGCGTACGACAACTGAGGCGGAGGCTCTGGTTGTGCGCGCTGTAGAACCTGAGGTTGTGGTTGTAGAACCGCTTGCCGCACTTCTTCGCGCACAACGTCGGCAAGTGAGGACATCGCTGGATGAGCTTGAGTCATTTGTATTTTCTGAAGTTCTTCCCTTACGACAGCCCTCACCATTTCACGCAAGAGATCAATGTTACTCGTGAGGGTTGTCGGCGCCGCGCTAACAGATGAGACGCTTACGTCCCGCTTGTATTGGCGCGCGCGCTGCTGCAGGGTCTTTTCTATCATGGTTGCCTCTGATCTGAACTCAGCAAGAGAGCGCGGTGGATTACGCACCAGGCCTGCAAAAAGCTCCTCCTTCACTCCACGCATCAGGTGCCGCAACTTCTTTTCCTCAGCCATGTTCGGGTCGGCCCGGCGGAACAGCCGAGACATGTCTTCAATGTACATGGCGACGCTCTCGTTGTTCCGTTGGTTTCGCGTCTGAAGAGCGGCCTCTGCCTTTTCTTTGCGGTCCGTGTTTGGGTACGTAGCAAGAAACTCTCTTCGAAAGTCGTCCCACGATAATAAGGACGCTTCGTGGTTTTCGAACCACGTACGTGCAGAGTCTTGCAGTGCCACGTAGACGTAGCGAAGTTTCCTGTCTTCGTTCCAACCGTTCAGTCTGGCAACGCGTTCGAAACCGTCGAGCCAGTCCTCGGAATCCTCGAAAATATCACCATGAAATACCTCTGGTATGTGGGGTGGGTCCATGACGATATGCGATGGAAGTGAACTCGCTTGGGTGGCCATTGCAGGGGCTCCGGAACTTACGTCCTCCGCTGGTCTCGAAGAATCGAAGAGGGCACCAAACTCGGGCTGCTCACCTCGTAGCCGACGACTCGTTCGTTGGTGTACGGGAGTCAACAGCGCTGGCTCCAACCTTCGGGGTTCTGGGCTATGTTCCCTATGCTGAGATGGGCTTGGAATCATTACCCCGCACCTCCACCAGTTTGTAACGAACAAATACAGTGCCGGAAGCTAAAACAGCTATTTATTAATGGCGAACTTGTGCCCGTCACTAAACACACAAAGGTCGTGAGCTCACTGGTCAAAACCTCGTCAACTTCTCTTGCGTCTCGCCTCGAGCTGCTCCTCGAAAAACCACCAGCGTTCCTTGTCCAGCGCGTGATGTGGAGACACCTGCAGCCAGCGTTGCATGGCGCGTTGGCGCGTTTAGCTTGGCGCGTTTGGCTTGTCAGTTGGTGTGGCAGAATTCATAAGAGCAGGAAGCGGGGCAAGACTTCGGTAGGTG
This sequence comes from Rhipicephalus microplus, assembly GCF_013339725.1. Taxonomy (NCBI): domain Eukaryota; kingdom Metazoa; phylum Arthropoda; class Arachnida; order Ixodida; family Ixodidae; genus Rhipicephalus; species Rhipicephalus microplus. The sequence continues at coordinate 80,877,010 of NC_051167.1, forward strand.
CCTAACAACATGCGGCAATATATTTGCGCGTAATTACTGTGCGTACAAGTCTATTGTAAGTATCGGTTTAAAGAATTTTAATGTCTTCCACCACGTGCCTTAGGATTCCAGGAAAAAATATTGATCACATGCATGCTTTCGAAGTATTCTCCTCACAGCCAAAACGGTACGCCAACCGGCAGAAGGAATGCCTTCGTAGCGACAACGCGTAAATGCTGATTAGGCGTATCCTTTTCGTTCAGTCACATACGCTCACATCGCCGGTGTGATGGAACACTGCGTGTGCACCCACCCAGTCGGCCGTGGTCGTCGGTCTTATTCTACGGCCAAATATACATAGGCGCGGACCGGCCTACATATAAGGCCGAGCGAAGACAAAAGCAGTTAGCTCGTCACGAACGAAACGGGGTCCCGTCACTTTCATAGCTGCGGCACCACCTGACAGGCAGCGAAGATTGGCTTTTGCCGACAGCCCTATTTGCCGAGCTGGCGTGGACGTATATTTGCCTCGTCGTCTCGGTGCAGCCTTGGAGGAAGGCGATGGCGCTCACAAGTCCGGGTGTGTGATTGTGTGTGAGCGTATGAGTGTATCATGAAGAGACATAGCGTGTGTGTGTGTGTTTTGAGGAGAGAGAGATGACGAGCAGGACGACGAGTTCGTCAGCCGCCCTTGCAGGTAGGAATAGACGTAGGTGTATGCCTCGGACAATGCAGTGCGCCGAAGCTTCGCGAGGGGACAACCCAGGGTCAGTCTGTCGTCCAGTCTTCCGTCGTCAACGGTACGCGCCACCTCCAAGGCTAACGGAGGGACGCGTCCGAAACAGACTCGCACGATTCGTGGCACAGGCAAGCTGCCTCCGCCAGCGGATGCCTCCTGGTACGACAAATAATAACTATGGGGCACGGAGTTCTGAATACGGACAAAAGCTGTCGTGGGGGTGCGCATACGCGTACGCGCAACGCGGCGTGGTTCATGCTTGAACGAGAGCCTTCGCATATAGTCCTGGCAGTCCGCGCCAGTTGCTGAAACCGACAGCGGAGCCAGCCAGCCGTGTAAGAAGCCGGCAAACAAGGTTCGCTGGGTCTTGCGTGCTAGTAAGATGAAAGAGGGTGAAGGGGTTGGAAAGAGAGGAGCAGGTCGGCCACCGAAGTGCTGGGGCAAAATTACAGCCTCGCGACCTCGAAAACAATGCGGGGATTCGGTTGCGGGAGATGGAGAGGTCCTTATAACGGGCGGCGGTGGCTGTGCCACTGCCGGTGCTGTTGTGGCGTCAGAGGCTAGGGCGAATTCGGGCGGTGGGACGACGGCGTCTCTGCTGCATTCTCCTCAACGTTTGTTTTTGCGGCGTCGCGACAACTAAGCGGGTGAGGAGCGACGCATGGGATCTGGCTGATCTGGCTCGCCGAGCGTCTTTCCTCGCGGGTCGCTGAAGAAAAAAAGAGGCTGCACGCGCTGTCGCTTTCGTTTGGCGTTAATCCGTGGGCGTGGCCACGGATCACCTCTCAGAAGATGGTCGTCTTTCGAGCGCCTTCTGAGCCGGAGATATAGAGATGCGAAACGATGATAGCTAGAGTCGTCCTAAATCCACTTCGAGCACATCGCCAACTTCTATATTAGTGTTATTTCTTAGCCATGCTCTGGACATCACTCAACGGCTGGCGACGCCATTTGTACCATTTTTTTCTGGTACCTTTAGCACAGAAAAAAAAAACTTGCAAAATTACTAGAGCGATAAGTTTAACTACTCTGAAAAACGTATTTATAGCATAGGTGCAGATCACAATGGGTCAGCTCCTCACCCCTAAATTTAACAATCTCCTCCATGAAAAACACACACACACTATATATATATATATATATATATATATATATATATATATATATATATATATATATATATATATATATATATATATATATGTGACGCTACAATGAATGGGAGACGTGGCCTGGCTCATACCCCATGTTTATTCCGTTCTGCACTTCTTCCTTCTCGGCTTCTACCAACCATCGCTACCTTCATACGTCACATGATTCCCCCTCCCCCCGAAAGAAGGCATGAGTTACAGCTTACAAACAAGAAAAAGTATACAAGGAGTGGCTTGGAAGTCACCAATGTCAAAATAACAAGGTGGTCTCACAAATTTTTAAATGCACGTGTTGTCTTCTTCGTCGCTAAGACGTGAGGGGAGAGTGTGGCAGTCCGGTGATATCAATGAGAGATCTGGCGGGCGAGGCTGATGGTCGCATCCTGGATAACACAAGAATGCTTTGGACGTGGAGACTGATGAAATAGCTGGCATTATTGTGAAGAGTGGACGCTGTTTGAAAGCGTTACAGTAGATCGGTCTTCGGCGTCGCTGTCTTTGCTGCGTGCGTGCTCGTTGTCGTAAACTAATGGGATGGTGTCCGAATCCTTGCGTGGTGGAACTGGTGACTTCTCGTCTTGTTCGGTGTTTCCTGAGGTTTCGGAGCTGTAATATTAGGCGCAGTCTTGATCTTTTGTGCCAAATGCGTTTCTGGCGCCGATCCCTTGTGCGAAGATGCCTTGCTTCTTTAATTTGTTTTAAGACGCTTGCTTTGCGTCGTCGTCCTTGATGGTGTGTCCGTTGTAGTTCCTGGAGTTTGTGGAGTTGCCTTTGCTGAAATTGCTCGTCTTTTTGCGAAAGTTGGTCAGATGGACATCTTTCAGGAACATTTGTATGCTTTTTTTCGCATGGTGATTTGATCAGTAAATAGTCGATGCTTGTTAGGATGTCGCGATTCGTGTCAGGCAATGAAGATAGTGTGCCAGAATTGACAGAAAAATCTGCTGAGGCTCTTGCAACGACATTCCTAATGGACGTTCCTGGCACAGGGAAGTGCTTGAAAGTTGATCCTTCCGAGGCTCCTGTGTTGATTGGGCTCTCAGGTGGCTGGGAACTCGACGGCGACACTGCGAGAGGATTGGTTTGGTCAGATTTTACTTGGGGCTGTTTCTCTGTGTCCGCACCTTGGGAGATAAGCTGTTCTGATGCATGAATGAGGACTGTTGGCGCAAGGCTTGGCTGAGTATATTCGGAGTTCCGCAGCTCTATCCCGACCGTAGTGGGCGAGTGAGGCGTAAGGTGAGCGTTGTGAGCGATGAAAGAGCCAAGTGATGTAAAGCCAGGATTTTCACACTTCGAGTAGTCATGGCGTTGTTCGGTATTTTCTCCATGCGTCAGCTGGTCTACCATGAGCAAGGTGTCCTTATAAGACAAGTGGGGAGCGTTAGGAGCGCTTGAAGAACCGCGTGACAAAAACCCAGGTGGTGTACCACGTATGCGAGACGAAGGGTGAAGGGCATCGGGTGGTTGAACAACGTCTCGTGTCATATGCTGAAGTGATGACTTAGGAAATGCCGTCTTTCGCGCAGAAGGGAGGCGCGCTTGACGGTTGGGTTTTTCCCAATATACGCATGGCCTTCTGTGTGTAAACTCATGTGCCACTTCGTCTTGAGGCAGTTGTCGATGTGCGCTGGACCTTCGAATGGTTGAGGACTGCTTAGGAAATCGACGATAGTGTGCGGTTGTCTCTAAATGGTTGGCAATGAGGTCTTGGTCATAGTCGCTAAAACGGGTAATCATCTCCTCTTTGATTTTTTGCCATGACTCGTCGTTCTCGAATATCTGAATCAGGTAAAATTTGAATGCCTCACCGGAGATGTAGTCGGTGAAGTTGGTGATCATTTCCCGTTCCGACCATGATGCAGTGGTTGCGTGGTGCTCGAACAGGTTGAACCAGTCCTGTACGGGTCCGTCGTCCGCCGATCCAGTGTACTTAGGGATGTCAAGGTCGTCTGATGCTGCTGTCATGATGCTTGGTGGTCTTGGTGGTCCGCGTTCGGTCACTGCGTCTCGCTGAGGTCTTCGATGATGATGGCTGGGCGATGATGTGGTTGCGAGGTCTTCATCCTGTCGACTCGTGTGACGCTTATGATGAATGGGTGACGTGGCCTGGCTCATACCCCATGTTTATTCCGTTCTGCACTTCTTCCTTCTCGGCTTCTACCAACCATCGCTACCTTCATACGTCACATATATATATATTTATATATATATATATATATATATATATATATATATATATATATATATATATATATATATATATATATATATATACTCATTCGTGTTCGACAACACAGACGAACACTGGTCGAGTCGGTATGTATGTGTCATGCCACATTATTCGTTTTGTATTTTATTTTCCTAGAAACACTCTCCTGTTCGTAGTCAAATGATCCAGCATTGGTCCTTCTCCAGCCTAATAAAGTTTTCCGCACCTAAAGTAACTTCGGATGGCTTCTAAGATCGGAAGCATTGCAAACTATCTGTACCCCGTCCAGATTTGCACCGCCTTGGTAATCAGCCCACGTGCCTTTTGACCAAATGACGATACCACGGGACGACGTCGTGATACTCCCACAAATTATGGCGATCCACGACCTGAGATGTCGCCATACGGTGACGTCACCACTTGATCGTCATCTCGCATCACTCGTCTCGATCCCAATGGTCAATTTTCGTGCTCGACGAGGCACGTAAGACTTTCGCCTTAAAAAGAAACAACAATGAAAAAGAAAAAAAGCACGGAATGTAGCACGGAAGGCTCCGGACACGCGCTTCGTGGCATATGCAAGACTTGATTTTTGGATACAGCGCGAGATCAACGAAGACGAAAGGGACACAGACGAACGCTGACTCGCAACTCAAAGTTGTACTTGAGGAACATCAAGAATGTGAAATTGATAAGAACAAAAAAAAACAAGAAAAGGAAGTAAGCGACATATCAGCATTAGATTGATAATTGATTTGATTCATATATGGGGTTTAACGTCCCAAAACCACCATATGATTATGAGAGACGCCGTAGAGGAGGGCTCCGGAAATTTTGACCACCTGGGGTTCTTTACGTGCACCCCAATCTGAGCACACGGCCCTACAACATTTCCGCCTCCATCGAACGTTTCAACATTAGGAAGAAGCGTTAGAAAGGAGGAATAAATAAGGAAGGACAGGGAGGTTAGCCAGGGAGTTAGCCAAATGTGACAGAGTGCAGGGCGTCTGCATAGCGACTCCACGGACCCGAGCTAAACGGCGGGGGGGGGGGGGGTTCTCACCAGAGAAGGATTGGCCACCCTGGTGCAGTATCTGGCCACTACCTCCCACATGCAAACGTCCGTTACCTCACGGCCTTCAGTCCCCAGCACCTGCTAAGCAACTGACCACGGCGGCGGTCAGATCTGCAACGCAGCAGAGGGTGCTAAGAATCTTTGGATCCGGACATGCCGCCATAGGAACCGGAACTTGGCGACGTTTAACGCTAGAACCTTATCTAGTGAGGGAAGTCTTGCTGTACTATTAGAGGAAGTAGAGGGTGTTAAAGGGATATAATAGGGCTCAGTGAGGTTAGGAGGACAGATGAGGCCTAAACAGTGCTACGAAATGGGCACGTCCTTTGCTATCGGGGCTTGGCTGACAGAAGAGAACTGAGTGTGTAGTTCTTAATTCACAGAAACATAGCTGGCAACATAGAGGAACACTATAGCAATAATTAAAGGGTGGTAGGTATCGTAATTAAACTCAATACGACATGCAATGAATATGATACAGGCTTACGCGCCTACATCCAGCCATGATGACGCTTCAGTTGAAAGCATCTATGAAGACGTGGAATCATCAATGAGTAAGGTAAAAACACAGTATATTATACTGATGAGAGGTCTAATGGTAAGGTAAGGAGAAAGCAGGCTGGAGACCAGGCAGTAGGAAATTTTGGCATCGGTTCTAGAAATGCCAGAGGAGAGCTACTAGTAAAATTTGCAGAACGCAATAATTTACGGATTTCGTATACGTTCTACCGAAAACGAGGAAACCGCAAGTGGACATGAAGGAGCCCTAATGGCGAAAATAAGAACGAAATAGACTTTATAATGAGTGCACACCCAGGCATCGTGCAGAATGTGGAAGTGGCTGGCAAGGTAGGATGCAGTGACCATAGAATGGTACGGTCTCAAATTCGCCAAGACTTGAAGAAGGAACGACAGAAACTGGTACGCAATAAGCCAATCAATGAGCTAGCACTGAGAGGGAAAGTACAGGAATTCAGAGTCTCGCTTCAGAACAGGTACTCGGCTCTTAGTGAGGAAACCAACCTTAGCGTAGATACAATGAATGATAATCTGACGAGTATCATTACGGAGTGTGCAGTGGAAGTTGGAGGCAGGGTAGTTAGACAGGACACAGGGAAGCTTTCCCAGGAAACGAAGAATCTCATTAAGAAGCGTCAAAGCATGAAAGTATCAAGTACAACAGACAAAATAGAACTGTGAGAGCTTTCGAAGTTGATTAATAAGCGTAAGGTATCCGATGTAAGAATGTATAACATGAAGAGAATCGAACACGCTCTGAAAAACGGAGGAAGCGTCAAAGCAGTCAAGAGGAAACTTGGGATAAGCAAAAATAAGATTGATGCACTAAGAGACAAGGAGGGCAAATTAACTACCCATATGGAGAGTATAGTTAAAATAGCGAGTTTTACAGAGACATGTGCAGAGAGCCAGGACAACCACGACCCTAATACTATAAGAACTAGCAGTAACTCAGATGACACCCCACCAGTAATGACAGAAAAAGTCAGAATAGCCTTGGAGAGCATGCAAAGAGGCAAGGCTGCTGGTGAGGATCTGGTAACATCAGATCTGCTGAAAGATGGACGACAAATTGTGTTAGAAAAACAAGCCCCCCTTTTCACGAGGTGTCTCCTGATGGGAAGAGTACCAGAGTCTTGGAAGAATGCTATCATCTTAATACATAAGAAACGAAATGACAAGGACTTAAAGAAATACAAGCCAATCAGCTTGCTCTGTGTAATATACAAGCTATTTACAAAGGTAATTGCTAACAGAGTAAAGAAAACATTAGAATTCAATCAACCAAAGGAACAAGCAGGATTTCGAACAGGCTACTCAACAATTGACCACATTCATACTATCAATCAGGTAATAGAGAAAAGCTCAGGGTATAAGCAACCACTATACATAGCCTTCATAGATTACGAGAAGGCGTTTGATTCAGTAGAAATATCAGCCGTCATGCAGACACTGCGGAATCAGGGTGCAGATGAAGTATATATAAACATACTGAAAGAAATGTACATGGGATCAACTGCTACCATAGTGCTTCATAAAGAAAGCAACAGAATACCAATCAAGAAAGGTGTAAGGCAGGGGGACACAATCTCCCCAATGCTATTTACCACGTGCTTACAGGAGGTTTTCAGAAGCCTAGAATGGGAACAGTTAGGGATAAGAGTTAATGAAAAATACCTTAGTAACCTGCGCTTCGCCGATGACATTGCATTGCTGAGTAACTCAGGGGACGAATTGCAACTCATGATTACGGAGTTAGACAAGGAGAACAGAAAGGTGGGTCTTAAAATTAATGTGCAGAAAACGAAAGTAATGTACAACAACCTCGGAAAGGAGCAGCGCTTCGAGATAGGTAATAGTGCACTTGAAGTTGTAAAAGACTATGTCTACTTAGGGCAGGTAATAACCGCAGAGCCGAACCACGAGATTGAAGTAACTAGAATAATAAGAATGGGGTGGAGCACGTTCGGCAAGCACTCTCAAATTATGACAGGTAGATTGCCAGTATCCTTCAAGAGGAAGGTATACGACAGCTGTATCTTGCCGGTACTTAGCCACGGAGCAGAAACCTGGAGACTTACACAGAGGGTTCCGCTTAAATTGAGGACGACGCAGCGAGCAATTGAAAGAAAAATGGTAGGTGTAACCTTAAGAGACCAGAAGAGTGCAGAGTGGATTAGGGAACAAACGGGGGTTAAGGATATCATAGCTGAAATCAAGAAGAAGAAATGGACATGGGCCGGGCATGTAGCGCGTACACAGGACAATTGCTGGTCATTAAGGGTAATTAACTGGATTCCCAGAGAAGGCAAGAAGGTTAGGGGGAGACGGAAGGTTAGGTGGGCAGATCAGATTAAGAAGTTTGCGGTTATGAATTGGCAGCAGCAAGCACAGGACCGAGTTGACTGGAGGAAGATGGGAGAGGCCTTTGTCCTGCAGTGGACGTAGTCAGGCTGATGATGATGACAATGACAAAGCTTATCACCCAATGGCGCATGTGCTGAGAAGATATACGAACTCTTTGTCCTTGAGATAGATCGATGCCTCACTGACGCATGCACCGTGCATTAGTTTATTATGGAATGCATCTATCACATCCGCAGACATCTGGGAACTATATGTTTCTACAAAACTTCTGTATCGGCAAAAATCTGCTGCCGTACCTACTAGCCCAACTTTTAATACATACCATTGCAGTATGCACGACACACCCATCGTTCTCTGGAGTAATGTCGGTGTGGTTTTTTTCTTCTTTTTGTTCTTCTTTTTTGCCACAGAAGCGCATGAGGCACGGATGTGTATGTACAGTCTCAGCCAAAAAAGGGCTTCGTCGCACCGGCCTTATAACCAGCACTGGCGCGCGGCCATGTGGCGCGCAACGGTCTCAGTTGCCAGAGCTGGCCTGCTTCGGGAGAATTCTCAGCACCACATTTAACCTCGCGAGTCCGTTGCATAACAGAACCGAACAATGCAACGCACACCGCCAGCTCCCACCAGAATGTCCCAAGCGCCAACCCGGCAACGCGTCCAACACTGAGTCACAGACTTCTTTCAGAAACGGAGTAGCACCGAGGCCTTAACGTTATTACACGGGGACTGCGAATGCGTCGTCGGACGTTTCCTCAACAATAAGCTGACCGCGGATGGCTTCCCTTTATAAACGGATAGGCGATAGACAGCCGTCCCGCGGCACACCACCGGGACACGCGGACCCCTCGATGCACTCACGATTCAGAGACGTGTGCGCGCGACGCAAAACAATGAAATACGGCGTCTTACGAAGCGCACTGCGTGGCGGAGCGAGTTTAGAAGCAAAAGAAGAAAGCGGCAGTTCCGACGCCGGCGTGCTGCGATCCCTTATTTCGCCACCGTTGCCGGGACCGCACTATGAGGCTCCGAGTGTCTCGAAGGTTTTTGTTGCCGGTGATACCGGGAGTGTCAGAACCGCAACGCACACGTAAAAAGAGACAAACAAACGAACGTTTTTTTAACGCGGGGAGTCGTCACGGCGAAGACGACGTCTCACGAAGTGACGCGTGAGGATTACGTTCCCGACGAGCGCACGGTTACGTAAAGCTGACGCGTGCGTCGATTTGCGGGAGTCGCACGCAAGGAGATGCGCGTACGCGCTATAGAAGACGCGCAATTTCCCACGGTTATAGCATTGCGGAAGCACCAGCTTACGCGCGAGATAATTCATGCCTTTCAGACAGCGGGCGATCGGAAGACGTCTGTTACGGTTGCCTGTGTGAATGCGGGAAATATTTATAAGTTCATAAGGTTAGGCACGGAACTGAAGTGACGAAGGCCGAACAGCGAGAACACACACAGGTGCTAGCTTTCAACAACTATCTATTAGAAATCGGATCACTGAATACACGCGTGAAAATGGCTGACACTCAGGCATGCGAAAATGGGTTGCCATCAACAAGTGACAGTACTTTCCCGTGCTGGTCATTCATGATTCATGTGTCGCGCTTAACTTCATGAACATGTTGCACTGACAAAGACAACAATCTATCCTACGGTGGTCTAGTGGCTAAGGCTGCTGACGCAGGTCGCGGGATCAAATAACGGCCGCATTTTCGGTGGAGGCGAAAATTGTTGAGGCCCGTGTGCTTAGTTAGGTGCACGTTAGAGAACTCCAGGTGGCCAATATTGCCGGAGCCCTCCAATATGGAGTCTCTCATAATCATATCGTGGTTTTGGGACGTTAAACCCCAACAACCAGCATTATTAACACTCTACCCTCGGGAAATATTCATGTATGCATAGACTTGAGAGACATTATGCGCTGAGCAACTCGTTGTTAGGCAAGGGTGACTATTATTAAGCATGACGAACGACATTGCATGCTGAAGTGGACACTCTAAAGCGGGGTCATTCTAGAATTGAACTCAATTTATATATTTACTACGACAAAAAGACAGGGGTGGACCAAGCCACTCATTTTAGGGGAGGGGTTCATTCAAAATAAAACCAGAAAGAGAGTGGGGTGGTCCTTACTCATTTGTTTTTAATAGCTACTGTCATCAAAGGAACCCCATCACAGCATAAGTATAATTATGCTGTGGAACCGCTATTAGCGCGAATTAACAGTATACTGTTTATTTCGGGCTCATAGCGGTTCCACTGATTTTGCTAATCGATGTTGGGAAGTGACCAACAGGCACTGAAGGAGTGGGGGGGGGGGGGGTTATAACCCAGGCTTTAGTTAGGGGGGGGGGGCAATCGCCCCTACTGGCCCCCTCTGGATCCATCACTGTGCACAGATCGAATAATGATCAAGTACAAACTCATATCAGAGTCCCTTGCAGACTCACCTAAGACGACTGGAAAGGCGAACGCCATCTTCTTTTTCTTCTAAAGCGGTGTGATGCTCTTGCCCCGCCACCCTCCGAGAACCTTCTGCAGCAATGTGGCTTTCCATCGCCTCAGGGATCGGAGGCATCTTGACTGGTTTCGTACCACCTTCATGATGGGCCCGCCACTGACCAAGATTGCTCTCTCCTGCACATAGTAGAACTACGATTGCCTCCCCATGTTTTCCCGTGGCTGTGACGGTGAAGTACGCACAACGCGAGCTTGTGCTCAAAAAAACTCTTACACTTTACTTCACTTTATTACCTAAAAAACCCCTAGAGGGGGTATTACATTAGGGGTGGGGAACATAACACAAATGTAATACATATGCAGGATGGGTATAACTATGAACAGGGGTAAACAATACAGAAATGTGCATGATCAGTATCTTCATTAGGCAAGCTTGTACCTACGACCTGAAACGTGACAGCACACGCAACAAGCGCTGTACACTGAAAGGTGTGATCGCGGTCGCCGGTAGACGAGTAGACTGCTCGTCTGTGATATGCGTAGCGTTTCATGCATCGGTGAGGAAATCTTCGAGCGTTGTCGCTGGTGCCGTACTGTAAGCTCGCGAGTAAACTTGGCTTCGTGGCCCGCGCGTAATGTTGACAGAATGATATCGAACAATCGCAAATGGTCCTAAGCATGGTGGCAGTGCCTGCAGTGACCGCTGCTAGCTAAATGTTCTTTTTCGGGTGAAGCACCAATGCATTAAAACAAAGTATAAGGGCGTGCGGCAATATTTATCAACACAATGAACGAAAAGAGGCAATAATAGCCGAGCTTAGCGCATATTACTTAGAGCAATGTTCTTACAGACTGCCGGTAAATCTAAAACGTGTCCGAATAGTGATTCCACGGATTGCTTTTTTTTTTCTTAGCAATGCGAACAACGTCCTTCACAGCGTAGGCGACGCTATAATGCACACGCACAGTCGGCGCGACATTGCCATCAGCACATCTTAAGTGCTCAGCCCCGACTACCTCGAGGATAATTGGGCGAATAAATAGAGCACCCATGGGCAGCCCCTCCGTAACGCCTTGCACGACTGCCCCTATAGATCTCCAGACTCACGTTACATGCCTTCTTGAGAACTCGCGATCTAACGCCTATTTGTTTGCACACAGTGACTTTACCGGCATTCGCGATAGCCGGCATAATTTTCCCGACTTGCACGCTCATTAGCTAGGCACATACACCGCTAGCAGCGACACCGGCTCGATACGTTATCGCCGAATGATTTTGCCAATTGCGCACGGATAGAAGGGCGATAGAACTATCGCGGTATAAGTTAAACAGCCAGTAGCATATAATCCGACTTTGCGTGCGCACGTGGTCGTAGAACGCAACTTGCATTCCGGTCATGCGGCAGTCCGAGGTCAGTCACTCATTAAGAAGCTCGTTCTTTGTATGCTAATTTAAGAAGGCTATTGCAGGCAGCGCCAATTAAACGTTCTCCCCGGCCAACACTGCTCGCTTCGGCTGCGTCTGTACACACGCTAATCGTCGCCTGCAGCCAAGCCGCCGAGCGCGCGAGCACGGAATCTCTAAACAGACGTTCTGTAACACGGGTCAGATTGCGAGATGCGGAATCATTCTGCTCAATAGATGACCGCGCAGGGCTGTTTACTATGCATTCGTGGTCGACCAGTTACGGCTATTCGTGGTCCGGTCGAAGCGTAAAATCAAAGCGTCAAGGAATATACCTGCGGTCGCCGAATGATGCAAGTGACCTCGCTGAGCAAATTGGTGTAACTATCATTTAAAGCGCACGAAAAACAGACATAAAGAGAGGACAAGCGCTTGTCCTCTCTTTATGTCTGTTTTTCGTGCGCTTCAAATGATAGTTATACCATGCATATCCAACTAGCCCAACTTTCGATTCTGTTGCAAATTGGTGTAGTTTTTTTTTTACCATGTGGCATTACCTTCTCTATTCCGCGACTGCCCGATTCACCTCCCCGACTCTTCATTATGTATTCAACCGTCACGTTTTGTGCAATGCCTAAGTGATCGCAGTGCGCCAGTTTATCGGTAGTTTAAGCGATATTTATCGACAGACGGGCTTAACAAACGTTACAACGTGTATTAGCGAACAGATGTGAACACAGCACGCAGTTCACTCCTAAAGGGAACACTTGAATAAGCGTGTACCTGTTACATTAGTGGCCCTGAACAACACTTCCAAGAATTCCTCGAACGAATTCAGTATTGTATACTGCCTCATAAACTCATTCGGCAAAAAAAAATGACACTTTCCCTAAGGGTGAAGCAATGAATGTGATAGCAACAAACTGTAACACAATAAAAAAGTAGAGCTAGCAGCTAACTCTTTCAGATCCACTCTCGCATAACTCGCTTCCAAGCGCTATAGTTTCAAGAAATATGGTCGCTTCATGGACCGTAATTCGTTTTTCGGCTCTCAGAATTATCTAAACCTGTTGTAAGTGTTGACAGCATGCAGAACAAGTTTACGAGTCGTCTGCGGACAACTGCCGAGACAACGTGTGCCAGCGACTGGCAGGCGCTATCGAGCGACGCAGCCTCCCCCCTCCCCACCCACTTTTTTTTTTCCTCGCTGGTGTTCCTTCATGTTTGTTACGAAAAATGAGCGGGGCGTCTCCTCTCTGCTTGAGAAGCAATCGACCGCAGTCTTCGCACGAATAGTGATGTTATCTTTCCAGTCATGCACGACTATTTGTTTGCACGCAGAAACTGTACTGGCATTCGCGATACCCGACATAATTTTCCTGGCTGACACGCTCATTAGCAAGGCAGATACACCGCTAGCTGCGCGTGTATGCCGTTTACGAGTCGTTCGCTGACAACTGCCGAGACAACGCGTGCCCATCTAGCAACACAGCATTTTGGGGGCCGAAGCTCCTTATGCCGTGGGTCATGTGTCCGCGATGTATGTAGTAGTAGTAGTAGTAGTAGTAGTAGTAGTAGTAGTAGGTAGCCACCTCTCGTTTAGTGCCGAGAATGTCCGCTGGTGGCGGTACTTATATATGATGATTATATCATGAAAAGATGCGAGATGGCGGTACTTGGAGTGTTCACTAGATGGACGGACACATGGACGATCGGACGGACTCACGGGCAGATGCACGGAAGGATACACGGACGCACTCACGGACGTACTCACAGACGGACGGACGGACGGACGCCAAGACGGATATAGAGACACACGTGCGGATGGACGCACGTGCGGACTGACGGCAGCTTTGCCCCATTCATCATCATTCAGTCCGTGGATATATCCTGTGATTTTTCCCTCCCTGGCGTCCCTTCATGTTTGTTACGAAATACGGGCGGGCTGTTTCTTATCTGCTTGAGGAGCGATCGACAGCAGTTCTCGCAAGAGTATATGTTACCGAGTCCGACCTTCGCGCGGCGAAGACGGCCGGCACCTTTGATCTCCGTTTCAGCCGAGTTCGTCGCGAGCGCTCGGGAGTAAAATGTACGACGCTCGGGGTGATGTCGTCAACTTCAACTTTATACAAAACATTACGGCGATTGCAACAGCAACGGTGACATCGTTGGCGGCAACGAAAGCCCGTCGAGCGTGTTCATGTAATTGATGTCGCAATGATGTTTCTGGGAACTTAGTCAAGCGGCTAGTCACTTTTTTTCCCCTCGCTCCCTCCTCCAACACTGTATTAGTGCGAATGAATCGTTATTATTATTATTATTATTATTATTATTATTATTATTATTATTATTATTATTATTATTATTATTATTATTATTATTATTATTATTATTATTATTATTATTATTATCTCTTTTGTTTTTCTTCTCTATTTATTGTCCATAAAAAAGCAATGGTGTTAATCATTTGTCTGTTTCTTGGCAAAGAAGCAACAATAGTTTTTGTTACCTTGTACCCGCATCTCTGTGACCGGCTCTGCCGGGCCTAGTCACACAAGTCATTGGGACTTAGACAGGCCTGTTTCTTTGTATATCTTACAGATGTGTACAATAAATTATTATTATTATTATTATTATTATTATTATTATTATTATTATTATTATTATTATTATTATTATTATTATTATTATTATTATTATTATTATTATTATTATTATTATTAGCGCAGAAAAGCTGTTACATCAGTACACGTTATGAAACGAAATCGCTCTCACCCGTGTCTATTCTTATACTCGATATTGTGGTGACTATGTAGTGCTCCGGACTATAAGGAGCAGGATGCCGGCACGAGGGGGCACTCAAGGGGCAAGAGGCACGGCTGATCCAAGCGCCGCTCTTCATTTATGTCGGCCATTGGCCAATAGCACGCCATCAGTTCTATGACGTCAAACAGCAGGCTTAGCTTAGGATGCTCCGAAGGGAGCGAGCGTGGGTCTTTGTGCGAAAATAAGGCGCTCGAGAAAACGGCCAATTTGCTCTCTGCTTGTAAACGCTTTTCCGCGCACGGCTACAAAATTCGGTCGGCCTGTCGGAGAACAATCTGTCTCCGCAGGATCTGGTTTTTCACCAAGCACGAAGTACGTTCGCAACCCCTTCAAGCACACGTCGATCAGTAAATATTACAGCGTAAATGTATAGCGCGGAAAAGACACGGACAAGAAAGTGTACCACAAGAATACCAACTCGCTCGCCTGTCCGTTTTGCTTCAGTAAATATTGTTTATGCACGGCACTCGTCTGTCAACCACTGGTAGTCTAATGCCAATACAAAAAGCTTTTGTTAGAGGGCGTGCCCTGCAGACTCGTGTTCCCTGTAACAGTGTACTTCTCTGTACAACCCAGCAAAGAAACGGCCTTTGAATGCACACAGAGAAGAACGGCACGTTGAAAACGGTACAATACAAAGTTCGTCACAGTATGCAACACGAGCTTCATGGCATGTTCGACGAATATAAAAATCGTGAGTGCCGCAGCGTGCGGAAATATCCTATACAGGAAGGGAATTAGCAATAAAAGAAATAGTAACAACTGCGGGGGCAGTTTCTCAAGACAAAAGCATGATGCGATTATGAAGCACGCCGCACGGTAATCTTTGCTAATTTCAACCAGTTGGCATTCTTCAACGCGCATCCAGATTGTAACACTGAGGTGTTATTTCATCTCGCTTCCCTCGAACTTGCAGCCGCCGAGGTCCGGAATTCGAGCCCGCGTCCTTGAGCTCCGCAGCATCGTATACCTTATCTCCTACGCATTCGCGGCTGCTTAGAAAATGAAAGTGGGAGAAAATAAGAGATTCGTCCGGTGAAAATTGAACCCTGAAGCTTTGCGCACAAGACGCTCACCTTTTGAACTAATTAAGTCACGTGGACATATATACATGTGCTGTCGGCATCAATTGGAACTTGTGTGCATTTATTTCCTCGCACGCCGAAATAGGCGATGGCCATAGAGGGAAAATGGCGGCGCAGGTGGAAGGCTGCTGTACACCACGTGGCCTTCATATCAGGCCCTAGCTAAGAATTTTCTTTCGCGGGGGGGGGGGGGTGCACTTAAAAGCTATCTCACCCCCCTCCCTACTATAAGGGCCTGCGTCATGTACGGAAGCTGGCGATTGGCCGGTCAATTTTCGAGCCGGCTGCATCTTCACTTCATTAAGCCGTCCAGAGTCGATATTCTAACTGTATTCAAAGAACATGTGAAATACAGACAACTGGAGAGCTCAAAATTCGCTTACAACAGTATGGGGCCAAGATTGCACAATAGAGAAGAAAACGTACAGGAAAGGAGCAGTTCAATAATGTTCATATTCCATAATGAAATAATTGGAAGCGCAAACCAATGGGGCACACGAGAAGAGACAAACAAGCGCAGCAACCCTTCTGCCGTTCATATTCCAGTCTGACGACGCAGCCAGCCATGGAAAGAAACATATAGGGGTACGTACTCACAATATACAATAGGAGAGCAAAGTAGGTACGGGAAGAACCAGGTGTTAAGGGCACCTCAGCCGCAATCGAGAAAAAAAACGGGCGTGGACAAGGGGTAGTGCGTATGCAAAAAAACCGCTTGTCATTAAGCGCAACATAGTTATGCACGCAGAGGGTCTCTCATTTACCTGCTTGACAGTGAAGCTCTATCTATCTATCTATCTATCTATCTATCTATCTATCTATCTATCTATCTATCTATCTATCTATCTATCTATCTATCTATCTATCTATCTATCTATCTATCATCCATCCTTGCGTTCGTTTTAATGTGCTCTTACGGCACTTATTTTATTTGAGTCACTTTTCAGTTTTCACCAACAAGAATTACACCTACAACCGAATCTCTTATTGACCCTTATATTACAAACTTTGATGAGAATCGTTATTTAAGTTCCGTGGTTGGCTACGGTATTAGCGACCACTTTCCAGTTCTATTCGCCGTTAAAACACAAGTAAACAAGACGGTGCCGAGGCGGCGTCTAGTACAACGCGTTACCAGAAATGGACTCGAGGCCTTTAGGGAGGCAGTTGCTTGTGTGAATTGGGCTCACGTCGTCGCCATGAAGGATGCAAACGTCGCATACAACACTTTTTTTGGAAAATTTGTAGAAATATACAATACTTATTTTCCAACCCGCGCCTGTTTCCTATCTAAAAAGCAAAGAAAGGGTGGATTACGTCGAGCTTATTGAAAAAAATTCGTAAGAAAAATCAAATGTACAAAAAATTTGTTGAACAGCGTAATCAAGAACTATTTTCGCAATTTAAACTATACAGAAATAAATTCAACAAAGAATTAAAACAGGCAAGAGATGCGTACTATTACGCTCTGTTTGAATCCTGTCAAGATGACGTGAAAAAAATATGGACACAAATAAATACGGGAGTTTTGCAGTCCAACAATGTCATAGCTCCCGTTGAGATCACTGTTGATGGAGCTAGCGTCACGGGCAAAAACATGTGTGATGCCTTTAACGATCATTTTGTTAGCCGCAGGACTGAATGAGCTGCACCGCCAAATGAAAATTCCTATTTTTATAACAGTAATTGCATGTTTATGAACCCAGTGACATGCTCAGAAGTTTATTCTGTTTTTATGAATATGAAAAATTCTCAAATCCGGGATGCAGATGACGTCCAGATAAAGCCGGTGAAATACGTCCTTGATATATTAACCCCAATACTTACAGACATCTTTAACCTCTGCCTTAATTCAGGCGTTTTTCCCACCAAAATGCAAAAGGCAAAAGTGTCCGCCCTCTTTAAAAAGGGAGACAGGAGATGTGCGTCAAACTATTGGCCCATGTCAATATTGCCGGTATTTTCTAAAGGGCTTGAAAAAATAGTTCAGATTCGGATGTCATCATTTTGTAAAACTCATAAATTAGTTTCTGACGATCAATACGGCTTTGTAACACACAAATCTACGGAATTAGCACTACTTCGACAAAAAGAATACGTATTACGCTCCTTTGAAGAAAAGAAAGTTGTTCTAGGCGTGTTCATAGATTTTTCTCAGGCATTCGATTGCATTAATCACAACATACTTTTATCGAAACTTGATAGATATGGCTTCCGCGGTTGTGTTCACACTTTACTCGCCTCTTACTTAGCCAGTCGCACACAGTATGTTTGTATTGATACCCACAAATCATCTGTTAAGCGCATAATAGCTGGAGTCCCACAGGGGAGTATATTAGGACCTTTGTTGTTTAATTTATATATTAATGATATTTTAAGCTTATGTCAACAAGCTAAGTGCATTTTGTATGCCGATGATTGATTGATTGATTTGTGGGGTTTAACGTCCCAAAACCACCATATGATTATGAGAGACGCCGTAGTGGAGGGCTCCGGAAATTTCGACCACCTGGTGTTCTTTAACGTGCGCCCAAATCTGAGCACACGGGCCTACAACATTTCCGCCTCCATCAGAAATGCAGCCGCCGCAGCCGGGAATCGAACCCGCGACCTGCGGGTCAGCAGCCGAGTACCTTAGCCACTAGTGTATGCCGATGATATGACCATACTTTTTTCGTTGAACTCGTCTGACCAGATCGGAAGGGAAACTAACGCTGTCGTGCAGTCTATTCAATGCTGGTCAATTACTAATCGATTAAAAATAAACGCAAACAAGTCTAAAGCTATACTGTTTCGACCCCGAAATAAACAAATCATTGTTCCGCAGTATGTTAAATTTGGTTCTGACTCAATATAAATCGTGGAATGCCTGAAGGTATTAGGAGTGCACTTCAGTAGTCACCTTACTTGGGATGACCGCGTTAATTCTGTAATGATAAAATTGTCTCGCATTGCAGGAATTCTTAGCAAACACCGCCACTTAATTCCACTTAAAGTTAAGTTACTGCTTTATAAATCTTTGTTTGAATCTTACCTAAATTACGCTCACCTAGTTTGGGGAACTACTACGCTAGCTAATAAAAATAGACTCAATTTACTGCAAAAAAAAAAAATCCTTGCGTTCAACTTGGAATTTGCGCTTCTCGGCCCACACTAGTCATTTATTTCAGAAATACTGCATTACCAAAATTTTCGATCTTTATAATGTAAGATTAGCTCTTAGCTTCAAGAAAGTACTAGCGAAAAATTGCAAAAATTTATCTGAGCTGGCCTGCCTTTGCCCGAATGCGCCTGTATACACTTGCAGAAACACTGAACGATGGCACGTGCCTACCTTTCGTACATCATACGGTCTGCAAACATTATCTAATACTTTGCCGCGCTTACTGAACAAACTGGAAGCAAGAAACATAGATATGACGCGTACTTCCAAAAAGGAAGTGCGTAGATTGATAGGGTCATCCTGGTAAGTTTTTTTTTTGTTTTGTTTTACGTCGTTCATTTTGTTATCACCAAGCGTTTATCGATTCTGCCTTGCGGACCTTCGTTACAGACCTTCTTTTTACTCCTTCTCTTTGCTACTCAAATTTTTCGCGCCTTCAACAACAAACATTACTTTTTTTCCTGTGTGTACCGTTTTAATGCATTATGCATCCAATTTTTCGGGCCTTCAATTACTAGCCGTTGGTTTTCCTATGTGTAACGTTTTAGTGCATATGCATCTCAGTGTGGGTGATACCCTGATTGGTGTAACCAATTTTTTTTTTTTTTGAAGCGATTATTCCTGTTCTGTTGTGTGCAGTAGTTCATATGTATACTTTTTATTATCAGTCTTTCTTTTACCGGTGCATCTTTTTTTTTGTAAATTGACACTATTTGCACTTTTGTATGTTTCAGTATTGCCTCGTCGTTTCTCTTTTTTTTTTGTAGCGTTCCCATGTTTTTCGAATACATTATCGTTTCTTTGTTTAGTTGTTAGCGTGCCAATATTTTTACTTGCATATTTTTGTTATCGCAATAGAATTGCGATACTTCGGTGTGTTGTGTTTATTACTGTAAATTTCTACAGCATGCATATCTGTCGTCTGCTGCTGACGTTTGAACTGGGCTGACGGGCCTGTCAAGCTGCTTGTATGCAGCTTTTGTCGTCAGCCTTTCAATGTATTCACGATAAATAAATAAAGAATACCTCACCTCAAAAAAAAAAAGTTGTCGCAGTGGAACACATATGTATGCTTGAAGAAGCAACAGGAAGAAGAACATGAGGTGTCGCAAGTGTGCGTGGTAGATCTGCAGTGCAGTGCAGCTGTACCTGCTGCTTAGCCCGGATAACCAGTTATACGTGCATGGGATTCGCTGACACTACCCCGTTTGAGCGCATGGGCGCAACTCTTGGCCCAGGTTACCGTAACTACGCCTGCGACTAAGGACAGAGAAGCGGTGTCTGTCAGTACCACCAGAAAAAAGCTTACAGGTGGGGAAAGTAAATCAGTGAGTGAAAGTCACGACAGGAAAAAAAAACTTGTGAAAAGAAGACCGCCATATACATGCTAAAAGACAGGACGTGCAAACACGGACACGAGAAAAAGAGTCAATACACGACAAACACCTGTCTTGCGTCCTTGTCTCTACCTCTCTCTTGTGTCCGAGTTCGCACGCCCTTTCTAATGCAAGAATACCTACCAACAAGCCCACTTCTCTGTTATTTTAAGGTGCCTGCACCGGCAGATGGTGCCTCCGCAGGCCGATGGACCAATCGGAGCTAGGTGATGGACAGCGTGGCAGTTTCGACGCTCGTCGAGAAGCTTGAAGGTGCTTCTTCGACTGCTGCCGTGCCGGAGGAAGCAGTAATGGTGGCAGTGAGCGAGTCGGCCACGGCCGCGCATAAGACGAGGTCTCCATTGCCGACTATGACAGCTTGATTGGAGAGGCGGCCATTTTCGAGGCCGAGGGAGGGGGTGTTTCGTACGCCAGTAAGGCAAGGACCTTGCGATCATCTCGTGGGAATCGACGTTAGCTGGATGACGGACTCTCAAAGAAGAACAAAAAAAGAAAGAGTAGTGAGAAGAGGCGCGCATCCGAAGTCTTAAGCAACCACGGCTTGGCCACCCAAAGCCGAAACGAATCTTGACAATACGTTTCTTGTTGCAATATCGGCGTACATGCTCGCTTTTGTTCGAAGCGACCTGTTCTGTCGATACCGGCGTGCCGAGTGGGCGAACCACTTTCTCTGTTTTCTGTTTGTTTTTATGTATGCTTTGTCTGTCTTCTGCGAGGTGATCTTTAGTGATTTTAGTGGCAAAAGTTTCCTATCGATGCAACACTTTTTTGCCGACAGTGAGAGTCTTCCACTGACTGTAAGTGTAAACAGTTTCTTTCTTTTTTTTTTGGGGGGGGGGGGGGGATTTATACGACGATCGTTCATACGACTGTTCATAAGACGATTATTCTTAAGACTACAATCACCCTCAAAATAATCAGTCCTAAAGTTTCTTTTACACCTCTGTGGACGGATCCTTTCTTATCTTATTTATATTCCATTTTTGTCTATCTATCTATCTATCTATCTATCTATCTATCTATCTATCTATCTATCTATCTATCTATCTATCTATCTATCTATCTATCTATCTATCTATCTATCTATCTATCTATCTATCTATCTATCTAGCCACCTATGATTTCTTGCTCTCCTGACTGTCTCAATAATGGTATCGATACCAAAATTGGTATGGCATAACATGACTGTATGACGGACATAACTGACAAGCCATAACGCGAAAATCATGACAGGTATGTCAATAATGTCATCATGCACATTTCATGGTCTGACTACTCTAGCGGTGGTTTCGTTCACATGATCTTTAGAAAAAGTGGTATGGTATGATATGACTGCATGGGGAACATAACTGACAGACCCAAACGTGGAAATCTTAGGATGCATGTCATGATTTTCATGTTATGACTTGTCTTGACTACACGCAACACTCATGCAGAGCTCGCGGTCGTTTCGCTAGCTTCACATTTACCGAATTTTGTATTACGGCACGTGAATGGATGACGAATGTACATGACTGGTGCAAAAAATAATTAGATCAATGGTGGTTTGGATATGAATATTATTACATATCTCACGAAAATATGCAAGATTTCATTGTCCTAATAAAGCCATTCACTACTCCTTCACTCTCTCTTTCTTTTCTTTCTCTTCATTATTATTATTATTATTATTATTATTATTATTATTATTATTATTATTATTATTATTATTATTATTATTATTATTATTATTATTATTATTATCAGATGGAATGCAGCCTCGTTATAAACGGCAGTGTGCACACCATGGAGCATTTGCTCGCCTGTTCTGTCCCACTCGGTATCCGTCTATGAGCAAAAAAAAAATGTGATCACTTAAAGTCTCACGTCATTATCGATGTGTCAATGGTGTAAAGGACACACTAACACACGTACCCGGGTTGTGCATAATATACTGTTGCACACGTAAGTGCAGTTATTTGATGCGAAATCGTTTATTCGCCTGTTCGGTCGAAAACCTCTTACACCTGATCATACGGTAAACGTGATCACTGATGCCTTTCGACGAAATGATTCGCGCTAAAAGTCGGACTCCGTTACATGAGTTTTCGAGGCGGGTAATACGAGTCGTGAAGATGTGGCGTCAATCATGAGGCCACATCTGCGAGATCGGTAACGTCATCACGACATACGATGACGTAATCACATGATATCGTCACGTCGTCAAACGTGGATGGGCACCGAAAGCAGTGGAACGCTTCTCGGGGCGCTGCACTGTTTGCAATGGATTTGAAAGGAAAACAAATGGGGGAAAGTTTTTCGCCTTCGCTTAGTTTCAGGCGATTGGATTAAGGACCCTGCGAGCTTTTCTATCTAGAGTCAAAATATTGACGACAAATAGAGCAATGTAACGCATATCTGACATTCAAAAGAGCGATCGTATCGTCGTTGCACGTCGCAAAAACTCCAGCGCACCTCCACTTTCGCTTTTGGAAAAGGCTGCCCGCAGCGCGCCTCCGCCAACCACCCGCGCGTTTTTACCCGCGCGAAAACCGAAACTCGAACGAACGCGCAACACAAAAAAGCGCGCGCGAGCGCGATACCATGACGTAAGCAAACGTCACGCTTTCGTCACGACCAACTTTCGACCAATGGAGAGAGCGGGCGGCGCTGTCGCTTTCGGTTTCGGCGGACGCGCGCGCAATCGGCCGCCGCCGCTCGAGCGTCAGTCGCGCCTCGCAAGTCGGCCGCCACAGGTGGTGTCGTAGTAGGTGGTGCGGGACAGAGAGCCGCCGTCGAACTGGTTTCTTCGCATCGTCCACAGCGTGGCGAGACGTGCGAGCAACCGAGATTCCCGACTACGATAAACGAAGTTTCCGAGGCGAAAAAAAGAAGCGTGTGTGTTTTCCCCCCGTGCCTCCGACCGAGAAGACGACAACCCCAAGAGTCGCCCGCAGAGTTTCGAGAAGAAAGCTAGGCTCCCGCTATCGAAGATCGATTTGGGGAGGATACTCTCCACACGACACCCGAGGGTGCGCCGTGTACCTCGAGGAAAGTGCAGAAAGCTAATGAGCCATGCTTCGACGCCGGCGATTCCCAGACAGCGCAATCCCAGTTTCACCCAGATAGGCAGCACCGGTGCCGCTGAAAAAAAAAAAGACGTCGTCCCGTCTCCCAAAACGGTGTATACATCCTATTTCTCAGCGGCCGCACTTTCGTTTCCTCGTGTGTATGATACAGAAGAAACACGTCGGTTCGACTTGTCGTTCCGCTACGCCTGTGTGTTTTCCGTGTGCCTTGTTTGAGCTTACTGCGGTGTAATTACCGTTGTGTTGCCACTTTCGGTTCGTACCGGAACCTGTGCTTGTTTCTACATCTTCGTGTGGTCGCCTACTCCAGTGTGGCCCGCCGTTAGTTCGCGCTTGTGAGGCATTGTTTTGATCTACCGGTGGGTTTGTGTTCGCAGCCGTATGTGGCCCAGCTCTGGCTGAATAAGGACTATTTGTGTCCTCGACGAAAAAAGTTTGTGCAACTTGACCACTGAGCAGAAGTCATGGAGCGAGCTACGTCGACTGTCACCTCCGTCCTTCTCGTCGCCCTGTGCTTCGTAATGGTCCGGGTAAGTGAGAAAAACAATTTGATTCTGAAAATAAAATCAACATGAAATGTTTTTTTTTTCATGTTTATTTAACTCTAATTCTCTGACAAGTACTGTAGCCGCAACTGCCCTAGTTTATGATAGGTCGTTTGTTGTAGTTCTTTTTCGCACCAACGAGCGAGACGTCAAATAACGGGATCTTCAGAGTTATTCGCCTGACGCCTCAAGCGAAAACCCATATTAATTTATATTTTTGAAGTGTTGAATATCAGGAGATAAATATTTCCGAGAGTGTATTTTTTTTTTCATAAACGCCACGATGTATATATTTCCGTGCTTTCTTTTTTTTTTCTGCGTTCATCAAATATAGTCACTATTCAGTCGTTACGATGTACCATTTAACTTACTGTTAAGAGCCGTTCAAAGCGCGACACGCCATTTGTGTTTGATTTACTTTTCCTGATCTCCAAGAATGCGTCGTGTTAGGGAATGTTAAGTAAATTTGAGATGTCCCGGTGGCGTAGCATTCTACATTTTGTGGCTGTCTACAACAAAGTTCCCTTTTTTCTGGCACGGCGAACCTTTCCTGCTCACATCAATCGCAGTGAAACTCTCTCTACACGTGCATGAAACGAGTACGCAGTTGCAGTAGCGATACGTGTTGAAGGTGTCTGGTTGACGCTTACTTGAATTTTGTAGCGCTACTTTTGCCAAGGGCAGGACCGAGAATGACAGATCGTTACCACCAATCTATCAATTAGTCATGAATGCGTCACGAACTAGCCCCGCTACGCGTTTTGTTAAGTGTATGGCTGACATCTGCGTTTATTTTGTCTTCCGTCACTTTCCTCTCACTGCATTTCGCACCCTGAGCGGGAATAACGCAGTCCAGAGTTCGCCGCAGTACAATCTGGTCTAGTTAAGCTCATCAAAAGACAAGAAACAGGCTTAATACGGCACCTATGGTGTCCAAATATTATTTGCTTATCCAGGCGAAATTCCGCCCAGTCATATACTTCGGTACCTTTTGTGATTGCAATGCGGCGCGAATACCGTCTTGCATGAAAGAAGAAAACGTCTGCTTTACGAAACAGTGTAAGACCGCCGTGCAAACACAAGTCTGTGTCAACTGACGAAAACTTTATTACTATTCGCGAAACCATGCCGATACGTTTCATTACTCCTGCACCACTTGCGTTTTGCGTAGTTTTTATATCCACACAACTAAGAAAGCTGTATCGCATTTTCTCAAAATAACATTTCCTTGCAGTTAAAACTTCCTTTAAAAAGACAACTACCCGTTCTCAGCGCCAATCTACAAAGAAAGCCACACGAATTTTCCAGAAAAAAAGCATCTTAGTTTCCGAAAAATTCGTCCCAGTCAGGGGATGAAACTTGAGACCAACACCTTTTCGGGGTGGTGCCGGTTTAGCTAATGAAAATTATTTAATAATTGGTTTGCTAACGCTAAATTTTCTGTCCCTGTATATACTTTTTTTGGATTGACAGTATCAGTAAATAAATCAAAATAATAGAGAAATGGGTCACAAACAAACATCGTTTCACCTCGTGGCTGTAAAAAAAAACGTCACTTTAAGAGACAGAGGGGTACAAACGGAATCGAAGTACATGTTTCGCACGAACGCAGGACCACACCCACGGAAAAAAAAAAAAAAAACCAGAATGAAAGTCGACTGAAACATTCACGCGCTACGTGCCCAAGATAATCGGCTTACCGGCTGGAGACACCACAAGGCAGATAAACGACGGTGATACTCCCACAGAGATTAACATAATCCTGGTGTAGCAGAGAAAAAAAAGTCTCGAGTCTGAGGACCTGTCTTTGTGGAGGAAAGAGTGTTCTCACGCTTGAAAGTTGCGCAGACGGAGTAGAAAGGCAAAGCAAGCCTCTTTGGTTTTAATTGGATCTTTTTTTTTAACTCCTCAGGAGCAGAAGACATACGGGCGACAAGGTGTACAAACTTACTCACAGGTCGATCACTCAAACTCGGATCGAGCCGTGTCTGAGGGTGAGTGATAGACTGACGAGTTTGAGTAAGAGTGAGTCCGGTTGTGAAGTTCAGTGAGTCTAATTCCGAATGACTCCACAAGAGGAAATATTGGCGAGTTTGAATACGAGTGAGTGCTATGGGGTGGAGCACATTTGGCAAGCACTCTCAAAAATGTGTAAGAAGCTTCTTCTTTAGAATTCTATCAACTGGAGGCCAAGAAAGAGCACGGTAAATTGCATATGAAGACTTAGAACTTAGGCATCAATGTGTTTTCACTTCACCTTACTGTGGTTCACATCACTGCAAACGGTCACTCTGGTGAGGACACGTATGTTCGGCGGATTGTTGGGCGCGGCGTGTTGATGATTAATAGAGTTTATTGGCGCTAGGACCAGATGCGGCCAAAGAGCGTCAGAACGATGATAATGAACTGCGCGTTACGCAGTGTGTATTAAACAAATGTGACGCGGCTGTAAATGGGCCTAAAAACAGTCGCTGTAGGTGCGTTAAATATACACAGAGTAAAATTATGGCAATGACAGGTGATGTGAGCTATGGAGACATCAAATTCCAGGAACCATAATAATAAAAATAATTCTTATTACAACATGTAGGGTCTTGCGTGCTGAAATCACGACGCGATCATGAGCGACGCCATAGTGGAGGACTCCGGACATTTCGGCCGCCCGATGTTCGTTAACGTGCATCGACATGACGCAGTATGCCCGGGCCTCTATCACATCGCCTCGATCGAAATTCGACCGTCGCGGCCCGGATCGAATTGGCGACGTTCGGGTCAGCAGCCCGAGCCCCTTAATCACCGATTCATCATGACGAACGTGCGTTTTGAGACACACGTCGAAAGTGCCATTTTCCTCTCCTCAAAACGGATACAACCTGAAACAAGTCGCGCGTGAGTTTTCAGCGTAAGATTTCATTTTTCTCATGTATGTCTAGAACATGGCTGACCAAGAAATATTTAAACATTTATTTACCTGCTAATTACGTCTAAAACGGGCATTAGCACAAACAATATGGCATTTTTTTTCTTGTAATCTGATATCGAGTGCCTTACAATTCGTGTTGTGCGATGTTGACACATTTGCAGGCAGATCATCTGAATTCGTGTCTGGGCCCTGAAAGGGCCATTAGAGGGTCAACTTACGTGCTAAGCTACTTCACCGGGTTTCAGACCGTCAGTACGCTGAAACAAACAAACAAACAAGTGGACGAAGGTCGTTAAGCGGTCAGCGTTCTTCCAAGCAATGTTCAGTCCGAACTTTCGCGATCAATGCAAACAATGAGATCATCCCGCGGAGGTGGAATGTGACGAAACCGATCCACCTCTCGCGCTCCGCATGACGAAAAGGAAAATGGGTTAATTAAACCAGCGGCAGTCCTCATTAACAAATGACTCGGCACTCGCGAAGAAGAGGAGGAGGAAGCTTCGAAATGCGTCGATCTCCGAGTCACGATAAAGCGCGCGGCGTTACGTGTGCTCTTGCGGGGAGTGAGCAGTCCTCTTTACTTGGCTGTGTGTACAGCACATGCGGCGCCATCCTTGACCTCTGACCCCTCCGAGCGCTTAATTCATAACGCGGGGGGGTTGCAACAAACCAAACGGAAGAGCGAACTTACACGTCGGCGAACCCTCACGTGACCCTAAAAACGCGCCACTTCTCATCACCCCTGTCTCACAAGGCGAGTTCCGGAATCGTGTATATCCTTTGTTTGTTTCGTTTCGTAGTTAATTAACCGGCGGCTGCGTTATGTTATGACCTCGCGTTTGACTGTATTATCCACGATTAACCCGAAGAGTGAAACTCGTGAGCGTGCGCGTATAAGCCGTTTCCCCGACTTCGTCCATTCTGTCTGCCAAAAAAAAGAGCCATATAAAAAAATCGCTTAATCTCTCGGCTAGACAGGTTTGCTTCAGAGCGATACTTTCTTCCTCTTATGCGTGAGCAGGATTCAGCGATGGAAGGGGGAGGGGAGTGAGAGAGTTTCACCGCAATAATCTCTTCCCCCTCATTCTGACACCCTCTCCACTGAGGCCTTTACGACGGTAAAAACGCAGCCAAAAGCGAAGTATTAAGCTGGGGAAAGGGCACGCCCCCTTCAACTGCCCCCCTCCACCCATTCTCTTCCTCGGGTGCACGTCTCTGCTCTTCCCTATGGCAGCCAGATGGCACATCATTTTATATATATTCGTTGCTTATACGAGGACGTTTCACGTCGTTCTCTTTCAGGATAGAAATACAGATTCCTTTTTTTAAATATTTATATTCTTCTTACTTTTCCGAAAGATTCGGAGCTATCTTTAGCGCCGGCCACTTGGAGATCCGAAAGACAGCGGCTTTATGCGCAGTCGACCTCTCGTGGCTTCTCTGAGAAGCTTTCGAGTGCAACTGGATTATGGGGTGGCTAGCACCACGCGGGCACGGTATAATCCGCTTAACGCCTTAAGCTCGGACTTCTGATCCTTGCCACGCGAGGTGGACACTGTCAGCAGCGAAGTTCTTGAGCCTCTAAAAACTGTCAGTTTTCGACACTTCCGCAGACGTTCTTCCCGATCTCGCAGGATTAAGTGACAAAAACTGCGACTCCGACATCAGTACTCGCTCGCCTTATGATCGTTTTGACAGCTAAGACGAGATAAGCGCGTTTTTTTTTTAGTTACATCGTTAATTTTTGTAGAGAAGGCGTTCGTCTTCAGGGACCAGCAGCAACGGCTGTCTCTTCCTCCAAGCCTTTAGAAAAATGAAATCGCTCGCACTAAGCAAGATTATCTCCGCTTCGCGCTTAAGTACTAAGCCTTATAGGAGGACGACATATCGCATAGAAGCCGACTAACCCCACGACATTATTTATATACGACTTCTTCACGCAAACGCTTCAAAAGGCCTCCTGCGTCAAAAGGAACTGCAACATTGCGCTAAAAAAACTCGCCCATTTTCCGAGATGTAGAAAGACCAGCGACTACGGTGTCTAGATGAACTATGGTGTTCTTTCGGCGAAATATCGGTGCTCATCGGGGTCATATTTTCAACGTTTGATCGTCTTCAGTCGTTTCGAACACACCTGCCATTTACGAAAGCTATGTGACATGCGTACATGGGTATCAGTCATAGACATAAAGCGTAGGAATCTGTAAAGAAAAAAAAAGAAAAAAATGCGTGGACAAAATACGGCGACAAAGAAAACAACGTGAATGAACGCGGTAGGCATGTGCACTAAATTTCACAGCATGAGCATGCAATGTTACATTTATGATTCGTGTTCTTTCAGGACTTTTTCATTATTTTCTTTCTCCCATTAATCACACGCTACCCCTTATAGGGTTCCGCAATATATTAATTTGTATTTGTCTGTTTGTTTGCTTGTTTATTTTATTCGCTTCTTTCTCGCTATGTTCTTGGTGCGCAAGTACGTCTATGTTGTTATCCATTGCTTCGATTCCCGTGTACACAACTTTCCGTTTTTCAACTCGCTACGAAGCTCTGAAGGTCAGGTGTATATTGTGATCCTATATATCCATCGTACGCAAAACCTGTGCAAAAGTTGCTCAACAGGAAGACCTTCGGTCTCCAAAAAAAAAAAAAACGACATTCCGACGTGGTGCCGAAAAAGGGCGAAAAAGCGAACCTACAAAAGTTTAAGAAAAGCACGCAAAACCCGCCGAATTCTTCGTTTTCTAAGGGTCGCACGATGGCATGCGGTAAAGCCTGTCGCTTCGCGACGCAGCTGGCAAGTATCCGAGAGGGATAGGATAGGTGATATCAATCACCGGCGAGAAATATACGAAGCGTCCAGCGATCCTTTCACGCCTTGCACGGCGGTGGTGCCTTCATTCGTGCGTGAAAAAAAGCCTTGTTATGCAGGTACTACGACGTGTAGCCATGGGGACGTCGGGCGTGGAAGGCCCGCAGGAGGGTCGTTAACGGATTCGCTCTTAGGGAGCAATGACACTTTGGGTGTACACATACCTTACAGCGTCGTTGATGTGTCTCTCTCGCAAAGAGATGACATGCTGCAGAGTTGTCAGTTAGGCTTATAGTAAGCGCACGTGAGGTTCTCTCTCTCTCTTCTTTTTTTTTTTTGCCGAGTCACTAGTTTTCCGGGTACTTAACAATCACCTTTCTCGGAGGCTTATTTCCATTTTTTGTGCAAGCAGATATAAAAACAGTTCAATTCGATGAACCCTGAAGAGTTACTGGTGCGAGCCCCTATAACGGGGATGGCGGGGGGGGGGGGGGGGGGGTGGAAGGGCGTTGTAACTGCTGGTTGCGCATATAGTTATTTTTATGATCATTGTGTTTACCAGTGTCAGTGACTTGGAGTCGTTGAGCGTCGAAGTCAAACATACGTTGGGTCAATGAACCAATAACGTTAATCGTGCACAAGCGAAAGTGCATGCAACCGAATGGATACTACCCTGCAGACAATGTTGGAAAAATGAAGCCATGCTTTCGTTCATGGTGGCGAATATTTTCGCTGTACGTTTTTTTTAACTGTTTTTTTATATGTGTTATCTCTTTATATAACTAAAAATATCTCGAATAATTTCTTTTCGCATTGATCATGTCCATAAGGTCGGGTAATGCACTGCCGTAGCAGAACCTGTCCCGAATAACTATTCCCAGCAAGTCTCAATAATAAAAACTACCTTGCCGGCACTATTGTTTCTATCAAGGACCACTTGAAGTTTCACTTGGCCATTTCGGTCATCATCACTCCCGGTCTTAACTGACAGATATTTCTTGTGTTATCTAGTATATTTTGCTGCTTAGTTTTTGTTTTACTTTTGCATGTGTTGTTAACCACTCCCCTCTTTGATACTTCGGTCGTAAAGGTAAAACAAAAGTAAATGGGGACACTTGTTTATTTAGCTCTTTTTTTTCTGGAGGGGGGGGGGGGACTTCTTTGTGATGAATATTTGCTTGTTAGCTCGGTATCATCTGGTAACTCTGGAATGCAGATTTAAGCTGTATACCTAGCTTGAGTTGACGTCGCTGAAACCGTCATGTTTGTTAACCAGCGTGCGGGGTCGCGATATTTAACGACGTCACACTGATGCTATCCCACGACGCATGCGGGTCAGCTCGCCACGGCGTTCCTCTACGTCTTTATTACGTTGAGGCAGGTTAGCCGCGACTTGTTTGTCATCGAAGTCACCATCGTGCAGCGTGAGTACGTTCATAAGGTGCGTTCATCACGTCACGCGCAAGGTTCAAAAATGTCTTTTTTTTACGAGGCAGTGTCTTCGTTGCAAACGCGAACGAATAGTATCTGGCGTCTTACGTTCCAAAGTCATGATATTGTCGCAGCGGACAATAGCACACCGCAGCGGAGGGTTTCGGAAGTTTCGATAACCTGGTGTTCTGTTTAACATGCACTGATGTCGCACAGTACGCGGGCATTCGCCTCCATCGATATGCGACCGCAACGGCCGGGATTCGAACCTGCGACCTTCAATTGGGTAAATATTTCTACGCTACAGCGTGCGCACCATTCTGGCCTATAGCACCAGATTGTTATGCAACGGGCGTGGCGATATCGCTAGACATCTGAGTGAATAGCGTCACATTTATGCCGTTTTCTCTTAATTGAAGGGGGAGGTCAAAACAAAGCAAAATATGTTTTTTTAAAATCGGCGTGGTATTAGACCTCTAATATATCTAGCAGAACTCGCTGTTGGACTCGTTGGCGCATGTCCGGAATGAATAGTAAACTTCGCCCCAAGTCCACATCCACCCACAGGAAGAAAACACATAAACATCACGGGCGTATTTCAAATCTCACATATTCGAAAATATCAAGAAAAAAAGAAAAAAAGTATAGCAATACGGAACTGTTGTCGCATAAAAGTGTATTCCCTACATTGTCGCTCGGATTACACGCAAACTCCTTCGCGAAATGGATTGGATTACGGCAGTTTGCCAGAATCTGATCCGAGGTGCCCGAGCGTGTGACGTTATCGCTTCTTTACGCGATTCATTTCCCAACTCGTTCTTAAAGCGGCGCGTGCAGATCTCGCGTTATGTGACGCGATATCAGTCTCCCCCGTCGAGCTTATTTCCCCTCCCCCCTCCGAAAAAAAAAAGAGGACACGGAATATGAATGGACATCTCTACACATGTGACGTAACGTGCTTAACATTGCAGTCGCTCTGATCTCTCCACCGTGTGTTCACACCTTGCCCGGCACTGCTCGGACGGTAGGCGAAAAACAAGAATGAGGAGCTCGTTGCAGTCGCGTCGCATACAGATGAACACCGACGCGCGGTTGCTGCGCTACAGTTCTTACAAACATACACTTACACATGCAAATGCCACGGCAAGAGACACACTCATACACATACACGTACGCAGTCGTATCACTTGTTACGCACTCCGGTACGTCTGCGAAGGAGTAAGAACGCGAGTTCAAGGGGTCAAGTATCGCTGTAGCACGCCGGAGAAGTGGTGATTAAGTATAACGCGCGTTAGGGCAAGGTAGTGCTGTTTCTGCGTTGCCCTAATCATTTGGGCGGAGACTCTTTAGCAGAAATAGGTAAATGAAGAAGAAGAGGAAAAAGAAGAAGTGAAATTGGCGCGCGACATACAGCGCGCCTGCTCTTCCGTCTTCGTTTTTTTTTTCTTGAATGATTACAGCGTCTACTGGCAGACGTAGTTTCGGAAGATGTTGCAACCCCGCAATTCCTCATATAATACGTACATACACACGCTGCACGACGCGGTCACCTACCTCGGGAGGTGGATCCACGATCTGGAAGTCAAGTGGAAATGGTGAGCCATTCGGCCGAGAAAGAAAAGTCGACAAAGAAAAAAAAGAAAGAAAGAAAGAAAGAAAGAAAGAAAGAAAGAAAGAAAGAAAGAAAGAAAGAAAGAAAGAAAGAAAGAAAGAAAGAAAGAAAGAAAGAAAGAAAGCGAACGAGTATAAAGTGCGACCCGCATGCACCGCTTGAACGAGTATCCCCTATTCCACCGGCGCCACACTGACCGACATCTACGCACCACATTCCCACTTCTTTTTTTCTTTACATAATTTTCGCGGCCTTTGCAAACTCTCGCTCGTTACCGTGATTGCCGGGCGCATTTCTGTACATGTGTGGCCGCATAATAGAGACGTTTCGTGTAACATCTCGCCTTGTTCTGAGGGTCCACTGATGTTTGTTAACCTCACAGTGTTATAACAACGCTGCGAATCGCCATTTTTTTACAGGTTAACGAAATACCCAATCAGTTAATAAATAAGTAACTGAGTGGACTTATACATGAAGGTATAGTGTTTTTGTTTTGTGTTGGTTTCATCCTCGCTGTTGTTGTCTCGGTGCGAGCAATTGTAGGGGCAACGACACTTTGTCATAGTCAATATACCAATATACCCCCCCCCCTTCCGAACAAGCATAAAGAGCATTCATTGCAGTCTCACTCGACCTATTCTTATCAATGGAAAAAATAACTTGGTTTGGTGTGCCGCTCTCTGACTACGCTACTGTCACGAACCAACGACCCCACGAATGCGTCCTAAACGGGGAGTAAATATTACCTGCAAACAGTTTGTAGAAGTTCACCCCATAAACAATTCAATGAGAGCGCGCACTTTATTAGAGCGAAAGCTGTTATGAGATCACAACACGGGGTCACGCGCAGCGCTGTAGTTGTCCGCCGCTACTGGTGTCCGTAACCGATATCACACGAAATAAGAGAAAAAACTTTTATAAAAACACCAAAGACATGTGGGGGCAAAGTGATATTTCGACCCGGGTCCACTGTACGCCGGCGCTTGGGACTCGTTCGCAAACTTGCCTTACGCAGGCTTGTTGTCGGCAAAGGAGTTGCGTTACTATGAGTAATAAAGCGTTTTAGAACAGCAACGGAACAACTAGGCGTCACACAATGTGAATCACGTAACAAGTGGGTCGTCCAGTGCTTCAGCACGTTACAAAAGCCTGTTCTTCATCACCTATTCACTGTGGCACATAGCCACTTCAGGCATAATTCTTGAGCACCGTTAGCCACTGGATGCAACACAAAATTCGTTCTCGGCGTTCGGCGGTTACAACGCTTTTTCGAATAATGACGGATGCCATAGCATGATGAATACTGGCCTACTATGCAGAAATTATGAATATTTATTGCATAGTGGGTGGCCAGCAAGTGTGCTTTTAGCATTTACCCAGAGTGCTAAGAAAAGGCTCTGAAAGGCCGCTGTTCATGCTTTCGCTCACCGTGACTGTCGCTCACCGTGACTGTCACCGTGACTGTCGTTCACCGTGACTGTCGCTCACCGTGACTGCCGCTCACCGTGACTGTCATGCTTTTGCTCACCGCCTGCTGTTTTTTTTTTTCGCATACAACAGCTATAGACGCATCCGCCTGAGTGGTTCGGATGGTTACGGTGTACGGCTCCTGAACCGAGCTCGCGGGTTCGATCCCGGCCGTGGCGGTCACATTCCAATTAAGGCGAATTGGTAGAGGCCCGTGTTCTTAGATTTAGGTGCACGTTAAAGTACCCCAGTTGGTCGAAATTTCCGGAGTCCTCCACTACGGCGTCTTTCATAATCTTTTGGTGGTTTTGGGACGTTTCAACCCCAACAATTATTATTATTAAACGTAGTCGTCTTCAAACACGAAAGATTACGCGAGCCACGTGACCAGGCGTATCTAAATTATTATTATCATTATTACAACAGCTAGACGCGTGCAAGAAAACAGCACTTATACGTCGCTTTCCAACTGCTCGCCGCGTAGTGCAGCGGCGTGCCTATACTCCTTCCACGCATGGGCTGGGTTCCCCCTCCGATCGTCCTCGTCCGACTTTCTTCGGCCACGTTGTCTTTCATTCCGGCCCGCCTCGATTCAAGATCAGAAGGGGCGATACATACTGAGTGCGCGCAACCCCGTAATCGAATAGCGTCGCGCACCGATTTCCCGCGCGACGTGCGCAGCGAGCGCGTTTTGTCCTGCTATATATACGAAGGTATGCGCCGACAGTTGGGCCACTTAAGGGGCCGGCTACTTCCCGGGAAAAATCTCAGCCGCGCGAGAAACTACGCGACGAAAAAGGTGAGACTAATGCTAGGCTTCCAGGAAGCCCGGAAGGACGAAGCGCTTCTAACGAGAAAGCGCGAACAGAGAAAGAGAGAAGAATAAATGAAGGAGAGATGGAAGGAGGTGGTTGAAAAGACGAAGAAAGGCACAAATATTAATCTAGCAAGAGTATTTGAGGTTTTGTGTCACAAATCCGTGATACGATTACGAGAGAGAGACAAAGACGAAAAGGAAAGGTATGGGGGTCAACCATGCAAGCTTTTTGAATTGAATTGAATTCAACTGAGTCTTCATTTCAGGCAGTCATAAATTAAAAAAAAACATGGCTGCGAAACACGGAACATGGAAAAACATGGAACGCGCACATGGCCCGTGCCTTCGGTTAACGACGCACTCAAAGACGACGTAATGAATTACGACGTACTGGGCTCCGCAATTCGAGACCCCCTGGGAGTGCCCTATATAACGTGGTCCTAAATACAATTACACGGGCCTACAGAACTTCGCCTCCATAGGAATGCGGCCGCCCGGCCGGGATCCAAACCCTGGACCTTCGCGACACCAATTAAGCACTATGACCACAACATGACAGCAGCATGTTGAAACGAAGGCATAAATCAACATGTTGCAATAGAACTTATTGCGGCAATACACACATACAACGTGTTACTGATAAGAGAGGACACATAAACAAACCCTGTGGAGCTAATTGGTTACGAACATCGTTTCTTTCTTTTTTTACACAGATTGTCAGTTGCGCTGTCTGTTTAGGTGTTGATAACTTAACGTGCTGGAAGACTCAGCTTCGCCTTCGTGAAGCAAGTCTGGGCAGTTCCACCAAACGCGCAAGCCACCAGAGTTCAAGAACAGGTGGGTGACACCTGCAAGGGCGAGGATATTCCTCAAACTCCCTCATTAGCCGACCCGACCTTTCAATAAAATTGCTGTTATTTTCTGCTTTACTTCTTCTAATTAGTCGTGCAATTACTGCAGAATAGTTTTTGTTAATGGCGGACGCATGACGAAACACTATCCAAGTCTCATAAGACGCACATTTACGAGATATTCAGCACGCTATACCCATTCCCCAGAGCTCGCAGTGTGATTCGGCAGCCTTCCGGGCTATTCGTTTTTTTTCCTCCAGTTTATCACTCCATATCACACCCATATACTAGCAAGAGCAGACGCGGCTATAGAGAGCTGAAGAGGAGAGGCGAAAAAAATGTCCCGCAATAAGACCGCGGGATGCTTTTCTGGGGTGACCGAACGCGCTCTCGAACCGTGCCCACTTTTCTTCGGTACGCTATGCAGGAAACGACTACGAACGATGTTTTATATAGGTGCACAGCCAAGCGATATGTGGCGTTGCACATGAACACTTTGAGTGCACCGATCGTTTCGTAAGATTGGAGGAATGCCCCCATTAATATCGCGGAAGTAACACCTGGAGAGGTGCGCCGAAGATTAACGGGACTCTCGGGATCTCCTTGGTCGAAAAGCAAAAAAAAAAAGACCAAAAGCGTGTGTGCGCAAGCGGCGCTCCCAGCGTGGGCATCTGCATTTAGCGGAGGCCCTTATATTACAGGGGAAGGGTAATCTAAAGCCACAATCTCGGAGTACAGCTTCCGAGGCTGTTCAGGCTGTTCCGTTCCGCAACCGACGTTCGCGTCGAAGCCGCCCGCCGTAGTGTTATTTTTTTTTTCGTCCTCGAATCATCATTTTTACGTCTTTTTTTACTAGTTTACGTTTGCAGAGACTAGGTTCTTTCCTGCTTGAAACCACAGGGATAGTAGCGATAAATATTTCATCGGCCCACACTGATGAAGCCCTCTTCTAAGCGCTTATTCTAATTATTTTCGCGGTAATAAGAACAGTTGTTTACAGGCGATATGTGAGAGTGTAAGCTTTTTGTTTGTTCAACTTCGTGCTAATACACAGGAGCTGGCAAGTCAGAGATACGTCACTTGTTTACGGTTCTTCGTGTGCTTGTTTATTTGTATGTTTGTTTTTTCTTCGTTAGGTCTTCATTCTCTTACCAAAAAGTTCTTGAAACTTCCCAACTTTCGGTGAAGCTTGGGCGGAATCAAGTCGCGGCATGTCCATCAATCTTACGTTTTTGCGCCTTTCACTTGCCGAGTTTGTCTACGGTATAACGTCAATGCTTTTCCGATTCACCACGTCATTTTCGCATCCGCAAGATTTCTGCCACTCCTGTGCGATTCTATGGCATGCAGTGTTGATTGAATGATTGATTTGTGGGGTTTAACGTCCCAAAACCACGATATGATTATGAGAGACGCCGTAGTAGAGGGCTCCGGAAATTTCGACCACCTGGGGTTCTTTAACATGCACCCAAATCTGAGTACGGGGGCCTACAACGTTTCTGCCTCCATCGGAAATGCAGCCGCCAAAGCCGGAATTTGATCCCGCGACCTGTGGGTCAGCAGCCGAGTACCTTAGCCACTACACCACCGTGGCGGGGCGTGCAGAGTCGTTGCCTCGTTTGTGCGGCGGTGCTTGCTTCAGAAAACTGCGCGATAGGTGCACCGAGTGCGCCCCGTTAAATTTTGGCGAGCAAATCTCAGTGTGTATCGCTATGGCATGCAGCCTGAGTCTCTTTGATGCATTGCACCCCATAAAACATACCAACAAACAAAGAAATATTCACCCCGTAACCCCAGCATAGAGTAGACAGCTTGTCCACGCACTGTAGAATCTTCGTATACCATCTCCATCTTTTGCCACTGCTCCCCATTTGGACGATAAACTTGTTAATTTGATTTTTGTGGACCTTTACTTCCAGTTCTCCCACTGGTTCAATCGTTCTATGAAGTAGCCCACACGCCGCCCGCATCTGGCGGTCAATAAAGTGAGTATGCCCCGCCGTCCAGTCGATGGTCCGGTGCGTGGACGCTTTCCACCGGCTGGCCCACGCTTCGTGTACACTTCCTGGCGGCCTTGGGCGCGAGCGCAGGCCTTGGCGTGGCGAGAGAGAGAGTGTGCGTGTGTACCTTTGAGAAAGAGTGAGGGATACGCCGTTGTCCGAACGGACGCAAGGCTGCGTGGGGCGAGAGACCGCGGAAACACGCGCAACTGACCACCGCGAGTTCCTTCCTACATCCTTATTCCCTGCGACCGTCTAACTTCCTGGGTGCATCGGCTATAGCCCCAACGCGCATGCGCAAACAAGAGTCTTCCCTTTCGTCATCCCACTTCCGCCCACCGCGTCTCCCACAAACACGCGATTCACGAAGGCTGACTGACTGACCGCCAAGCCAGCGCGGCTGTCGGCGTTTTCTTTGCGAAAGGGCCAAGCACGCCCCTCAAAGGCAACGGTTGGCGGCCAACCGTCGCTGGCTGTGCAACCTTTCACTTGCTCGGACCCGCATACCGCACGTTGATTCCGTTCCAGCCACGCGGACCTCGGACAACCGCCGCCTACCTTGCCCGGGGACGCAATCTCGATACACTGCGTGATAGATGTAAGCTTGTCCCTGAAGTTGGCTTGCGTTCAAGATCGTGAACAGCGCCGGTTTTCTCCCTTACGGACCGATCGCTAAACTATGATAGAAATCTGGCTTTGTTTCCGCGGTGCTTATCATGCCATTGTTGCACACAACTTCCACTCGGATACTGATAAAGAGTAACTTAATAGTCAACGTATACATACATGGACCTAAATGTACAACGTAGTACGAAACCGGCACCGATACGAAGAGGGTAGGATGATGTGCTTCTGGAGTGCCCTACTCGGACACCAGAAAGTGTTCTGTGTCGTCGTCTATGGCAGGTGCAGTGTCAAGGCTCGCAAACTGCGTCGAGAATGGGGCATAACAGAAAATAAATTGGGAAATCTTGCGATAAAAATTGGCACGTTTATTTTTACGTAATCATCATTCCAGAGATGTACAGTAGAATATTATCTCGGGTTAAACGTCCCAAAAATCATGGCAAGATTATGACAGACGCCATAAAGGAGGGCTCCGGAAATTTCGAGCATTTGGTGTTCACATGCACTGACACGGCACAGTGTCCAGTAGTCTCTACAATTTCGCCTTCATCGAAATGCGACCGCCGTGGCCTGAGATTTACTATTGCCAAAATATTTTACTAATATGCGCGAACGGCATTCATTTCTGTGTGTCTTCACCATGTGAATGAATTATTCCCTAAAGGACGACGGCAAGTTGAGGCCCACAAAGAACACGCCCACAAAACAATTTTCTGTAACTTTGTTTCATCATATAGCGCTGACAGGCTGAAAGGTCGCCGCTGCGCACGCTATAG
This sequence comes from Rhipicephalus microplus, assembly GCF_013339725.1. NCBI lineage: Eukaryota > Metazoa > Arthropoda > Arachnida > Ixodida > Ixodidae > Rhipicephalus > Rhipicephalus microplus. The sequence continues at coordinate 80,916,326 of NC_051167.1, forward strand.
GTAAAGGTTTGGGCGGCTGTACTATAGGATTGTAGCCGGTCATTGGATCGGCCAAGGTTCGTGGCCTTAATTCAGGCTGCCCCCATGTACAGTACGGTTCACTGTTAAAGAGAACACTCGAATGAGCCCTCTTCGTATTACTGGCCCCCTTAGGGGCAGTGGAAGTGAAAAGATTATTTGCGCGTGGCACGGTTCTGCCAAGATGAGCCGTAACTATCCACCACTGCTAACTACTCTTATGCAAATCAAAGGCGCTATGCTTTTGCAAGAGAGCAAAGTCCAGACATGCCCTGCACGCAAGTGCTCCCTTTGACAATTGGACCCGTCTGTACAAGCTCTGGGGTATACGCAGGAAGCGCACCATTGCTTCACGCTGCTCATAGTGCGGGAAAACGCCGTATCACTACTTGGAGCCGGGTTAGGAACTATACGTACACGATGATGCAATGGCAAGTTGTACGGTGCGCCGTGGCTTGCCTTGAACGGGCCATTCGAACGGGACCAGGGACGTGACGTGCTTTTGATTTCTCCGCGCGCATCGTGCCCGAATGCTTATACACACTCGACGGAGGAATACACTTAATTGGACGCGTCATTGAAGTTTCCCTCCACTCCATCGTGCGTCGGTCATCCCTTGGCTAACGCCTCAACGCGAGTGCAACCTGGCTCGTGCCTTCCGATTTCGCGTCCGCGATGACCATCGGCTTTTCACGGTACATGCTACGTATACAAGGCTGTCTGCGTTCCGTCTCTCTCTTTCTCTCTCTCTTACAAGACCCTAATTACACGTCTGCTTGTTTTTTTACACCCTGGTGTAGGGAACAAGCTTGACAACATGTGCGATTCCCGCTATTTCAATTATGGCTCATATACTTAACGATATGTGCCTATATCAAAGTCATGCCAGCTTAGAGCAAACAAATGACCACTGCACAAGAGCCCTACATAAAGCTTGGTGGAAGCAACAAAAAAGCATTGACACATAATAAAACTGATGAACTCTTCTGCTAAGTGCGCACGTTCTTGTGTGTCTTGTGAGTGAACGTTGATGTTGACGCGTGGATATTATTCATAACGTGATAACATTACTTTTAAACGGACATTTTCCTCCGTGATGGCTACGATACTCCGCTGTTATTCATAAGTGCGCGATCCGAATCAATAATTTAGGGAACATGGGTAGCCAGAGCCATGTATAGGAACCTCTGCTTAATCATACTTAATATAAAAGCCATCGGGTGAAATAGTGTAAACAATGTCGGATCGCAGCCGCGAACTATTCGCGGAAGCAAATATATCTTAGTGTGCGTCGAGATAAACGCATCTACAGCACGGTTTGCTGTTAAAGGGAACACTCGAATGAGCAGCTTTCACTTAGTTGATCCCGGGACCGCAAGTGGATTAGTATAAACTTTGTTCCTAGAAACACTGTCCATATAAACAATGTAAGAACACTGTTTCTGAAAGGCAATGGCCTGTCAAAATAAATCAGGACTGACAACCACGTACGAGTTCTCTGGAAACCTAGGGCCCTACACTTTTGAAAGACAGTGAAATCCCTGTATGCCCTGCGTGCAAGTGTTCTCTTTACCAGTGGACCATGTTGTACATCAAAGCAAGGGGGAAAAACGAAGCCAGTAGAAGATGGGTGTGCTCAACAATTCACCGACGATTACGTTGCTGCCCAATACGGATTCTGAGCGCACATGCGTGTTTCGGCAACGCCCTCAGCGTTTGAATATTTAGGTGCCCGCAACATAACATTCGTTACACAGGGCCGCATAAACTGCCAGAACTCGAGTGTTACGCACACCCCTCTGCGCATTGAAGGCGTCGCGAACCAAGCGAAACGCCGAAAGCTTCGTTAAGACAATCGAAGTCAGTGCATTACACGTGCCAGCCCTCAATGCGCGCGAGCTCCTACAGAAGGGCCAGCGCGTGTGACGGAGGAAGAAAGCGAGGTCAGAGGCCAGTGCCGACAGACTCCGCGTTCGCTCTCTTTTGTCTTAGTTCGCTCTCTTACGTTTTTGTTCACTCCACTGACAACGCCTATGGCGACGCCACTCAACGCAGGAGCGGGCGTCTAAAGGCCTGACCCCACGTATCCGTTGCAGCGCCTTGGCGCGTGTCTTCATGACGCGGCGTCGAGCCCTCCTCTATGTGGAGAGAGAGAGCGACTTCGCGTGGCCACGCACCCACTCTCTCTTCTAGGGAGAGGTTGCCGCGTCGAAAATCCTCGCGCTGACGCGCTGCGACGGACACGTGGGGTCAGGCCTTTAGAGCTGCGCTCTAAATTAACAGTGAAGCATGCTAGGAGTTCTATAGGTCTGTAGAAGCAATACAGAACTGAACGTCGTCCTATTTAGTACGGTCTTCTAGGGGTCAAGTGCGACGGCTATTTATGCGTAGACGTTTCATTGTGCACGTTGCCACGTACAATCGCCGGTGCTTTTGTACTGCATTCCTTTATGCTGGGTTCAGGAGTAACATAACCTATGGATCTGTAAGCAGCAACTGAGCCGGTGCAATCTTGCATCGTTGTGTTGCAATTCACTTGCGAGCATATTTTTTTTCGCCGCTCAACTTCGAGTGCAACAATGCCTGCTGCATTGTACGTGATGTAATGACAGAACTCCCCAGCAAGAGTACTTTCAAGCTCTGCTACCCGCAGCATCTGTATCACAATGCCGCTTTGGCGTAATCGGCAAAATGGAACGCTCGACTTCAATACAGTGGGTGGTCAATATGAAGATGGTACGCGGCTGAGCTCTTAACATCGGGCGCGCGAATTTACAGTACATGCCTTGGCTAAAGAATTGACAAAAAACAAATAAAAAGTACTGAGCCTTTTGTTTTATTTTTCGGGGGGCGTATTGGAGCAAGGAAAGCTTGGCGTCTGCAGGCCTGCCGTATGTAGTGCTTCTCCTTTTTATAGACAATATGATATTTCTTGGGACACTTGTACGCAAACATTTTGGTCCATCTGTCTCTCTGTCACATGATTCAGGCACCCGACCAGAGTTTAAGCACTTGCTCAACGTCCAGTCATCTTGAATTGGTGGCTGTGCTCATACTTGCGAACATTGTCGATCAAAAAGCAAATCTTACGCTAATCTGAGGCGCAATATCATTACGTGAGTATTAGGTGGTGTGTTCCTTTACTAGAACATACATAAAACGTAGTTACAAAGACCCTCATGTATCTTAGGCTGTGCTAAAATATGGGACGCTATGCACGAAAACGATGGTGTTTTCTACGCTTCCCTTTGACGATACGATGCTGCCGCCTACCAGTGGCTCTGAACACCTTAAACTCCGTCATATTGTCAAGTTTCATAATGGCGACATTTTGAGCCAATCGTAGAGGCCGTAGTGGCACTCTGGGTCCATCACGGTTGTTGAATGGGGGATTTTGACGAGATGGCTAAGTTTGACGGTCAGGATAGCTCCTTTCATGGCAAGTTTCACTTAAAAAAAAAAAGGGAAAAGGAAGGACACACACTTCAAAAAATGCGCATACGCACTGGATTACTTGGCAGTTCGTCTATACTTCCTTATTGTTCAACCACCTGACTGAGTCTAGCTTTGCCAGCCACCACTGCCCTGGCCTTGCCTTCATCGTGCGAACTGCCGTATAATAATGCTATACCTGCAATACTGCGACGCAGCGGTTTAAGCACAGGAATTCCAGACGTGCTTCCATAGCCTTTCCCGTTCTTCCGCGGTTTCGCATCTTTAAACCGATGCATTATCTTGGTGGGGAGTAGGATAAAGTTTATTCCACTAGAGACAGATTCCGCGACTGAGCGCATACCCCTGCAGCAACTACAGTCAGCCACAGTGCGTGCGCATCACTCATGTCCCAGAATGCGGAAACGCGCCTCCAAAGAACCTCCGCGGACCAGTTTTCCGCAAAGGGGCCGTCCTCGCGAAACATCTCGCCGTCTATATTTGATTACACTTGACCCTTATCTTGCTCAAACCGTTATTTATAAACCGTGAATACGAATCCGCGACACCGGGAATGTCTAATGTATTTCTCGAAATCAACTGGCTTGCATGGGAACACGCTTGCGTATAGGTATTTAGTGTTCAGCGCAAACTGAGCGCATTGGTAGAGACTGTTTCATCACTTTGTTCACGCTGCGGTAGTACCGTTTTGAGATATATGCACCATCACCAGGAAGCGCGTTCCCTGATCGAGCTCTTTAGGCCGTACAGTAAAATGGTTATATGCTGTAAGTGGCTAATAGAAGTCTTCTTGATTTAAATAGAGAGTTGTAGCGCCAAGTTTCTCTCTCTCTCTCTCTTTTTTGGCAGCGTTCAGCCGTGTACAGCATGCATCAAATTAGTGCACCTTGTAGTGCCTGATCCACGCCGAAACATCAGTAAAACCGGTGCCATGCACCTAAGTGCCAGACAGGCTACGTGTACGTGAATTGTGAGTCGAAGCTCTCGTTGTTAGTCGTCCCGAAAAATGAAAAGAGGCGTAAAGAATGCGAAAAGAACCTGTCAGAGCAGAAAAGCCCTTAGAATACACCAGCACAGTGCACGAGCTCCACTTCGAGCTGCGTGCGTCATGTGCTCAGAGATAGTGTGCACATTATCGAAGGAAAAGAAGTGTGAATACCTCGTGGGAGAACCATTCTCCGCGGCCGTCTTGTGCCGCGATTCTTCCCAATCTGCCGGCCCACCTTAGTAAAAAGCCGACGCAAGAGAGGACCGTTCTTAAGATGAAGAGTCCGGAAGCTTCAGACGGCAATCAGAGGAAAAAAAGGAGGGGGGGGGGGGACAAAGCTTCACTGCAGCGCTCCGCCCTCCCATCTCCCTTAGCGAATGGTGCTTAATAATGATGGTTAATAATAGCCCCCCAAAAATACTACTATCTCTAGTTCAAGAACCAAAGTGGAACAAAATAACTAAGCTACAATATTTCGTTCTAGTATAGCGAAGGCACAAATCCAGCAAGCATAGCTGCATGTTTAGGCTTGGCAAAAAAAAGAGCAGGCGTTGTCAATTTTTTATTCCCAGCAAGAAGGCGAAATTTAGGCATAGTCTTTATTAAAAAGGTTAGGTCTACACGGCATGAAACCGCATGTTTTGGAGGCTACCGCATCATCCTTTTCCGCGAAGTCCTGTATAAGGGCAAGTGTGATGTGGTCCGAAAAGATACAGTGAATGTGCAATGAACTCAAGCGCACTAAAATAAAAAAAAACGTTAATTGCACCGCACTAAGAAAAGAAAGAAACGCATGTGTTGCGTTGGCTGCCACTAGGCTAACCTTCAGCAAGTTCTGTGGGAAAAGAAAATGAAAAAGAAACAAGAGCAACATACGCTCTCAATATAGTCAGATCATAGTTAATACAAGCAAGATTATTTTAAATATCAAAGAATCTCGTGTCGCAACTCGCGTGCGACCAGCGGCGAGCAGCTTCGGCAAGTGAAGCTTCTATTGAAGTTACCTGTGGCGCCACCATTGCAACGCCTGCTGCGTTAGAGGAGCAGCCGAGTAAGTCCACAGCCCTCTTCTAGTACACTGTACCATCATTCCTATGGTCGCTGAATGATCGCAGCGCCAGAGTCCCTTCTAGTTAACTTTAACAAACTCTATAGCCTGGCCTACACGCTAAATGCATGTCCTGACTATAACCATGTCTCCTTGATGTCCTCAACACCCGTTTGTTTTCTGACATACCTCTTTCTCTTCTAGTCCCCTGAGTTTACATGCTACCATTTTTGTTTTCATGGCTCGCTGCGCCACCCACTCAATTTTAGTCAAACGCTTTTCGTATAGGCTTGTATGTTTCTGTGCCACCCGTAAATACCACCCGGTGACGTATAGCTGTCGTACAATTATCTCACGAGATATACCAGTAAACTGTCATTCGTGATTTCCGCAATTACCGTTCGGTAAGCCAGCACTACTGAAAGACCCACGTAAAAGATCGCATCACCAATTTAGCCCAACCAACCATATACTGCTTATTTGTATGTAGATGGTTTATGTTGTTCCGCTACCGTGCTCTCTACCAATTATATGCTGCTTAGTTGTATGCAGATGGTCTGTGTCCCTCCTCTACTGTGCTCGTAAACCACACCCTTTTCTCCCATCATCCTTCTCTTTCTTTCTTTCATCTCGCCACTTCTCTTTAACTCGTTCAGGGTAACCAACCGGACGCCTATGCGGAGAGCCTTGCCGCCTATATTTGCTTTATCTTTCTCTTCATCAAAGCTCCGACAGAAGGCACCAATTTTTCAAAAGATCTATTTTGAAAAATTTCCATGGAAAACTTTCCCAAGAAAACTGTAGGTAGCATGAGAATCATTTATTATATATAGGTAGAAGTGTAGCAGCATGTGATTTGTATTGTATTACATTGTTGTACGATCGCATAGCCAACGGCTGTCAGCATCACCAAAGGATGTTCAACATAACACCGTGATGCTATTGCTTACGAACAAGTTCAGTAGTTTCACACATCCTTTACAATGCTAATTGATGGTCTTCGCTATATTTCGTCTTTACCATAGTTCTATATGGCACTCACTGTATCGAGCTTACCATTAGTAATAATTTATTTCCAAATGTTACCACTGAAAAAAATATGTTTCCTTTTTTTTATATTCTAACCCAAGAACTCCTCCTGGAACATTTACTTGTTTACTTATGAGAGAACTGCACATCAAAATATACGCCGCCACGCTTGGAGATGACTTCTTTTCTTCAACGAAGCAGGTGATAAAGCTAAGCAAAGTTACGCAGAAAGCACCAACAAGAATAAATGATTCCTATGACGGAGCAATCAAGACAAGAAACTGCAGGGTCTACGCCGAGACCGAGAATGTCGCTCAGAAGCTTTCGCTTGATCAAGAGAAAATCAAACTTCTTCACAGCGCTTATATCAACGGCGTGAAGCCTTGTAATCAATTCAGCCGCCCTCTGGCGCACCAACAACGATCGGTATGCGGCTCCCTTTACGATTACGCGACGGGTCGCGTCCTCCATCAGCGCTCGTCAGGCGGTAACGGCTTCCAAGGTAGCCCGTGTGTTGCCGGGCAACTTTTTTTTTTCCTTCCGTACGTGCTTGAAAACAGCCACCGCCATCGCGCGCCCACGCATTCGAGAGAGAGGAAGACGGCGAGACGTAAGAACACAAAGAAACACACACACAGCGTCCTTGACTGCAAAGGAAGCATACCAGGTCTAGACTTAACTATCCATACGTACCTTACACGAGTGCTCAGTCGGCTGCAACAATTTCCTCTCCCCTTACGACGGAAATCAATCTCGAAACGAAAAACGTCTGCACACAAAGAAATTGTTAAAAGGGAAAGCGGTGTAGAAGGACAAGCGGCGCAAAACAATGACGACCGAAGCGGTAGAAAGATGGAAAGGATGTAGGCGGGTTTCTCGTAGACGGGAGCCACGACGAACGACGAATTTATTACAATACGGCACATCGCTGCGTTCTTCCTCGGCGTTACGCTCCGCAGAACGTGTTTTCCGTCTGTGCCTGTATAAATAGGAACGGTAAGGGTTAACTGTATATGGTATGAACCTGAACGTTGGGATGGTTTGGAGGGGCCAGCAACAATGCGTGGCATGGCCGTCAATGCCGTATTAAACCAGAGTCGAAACAGTGCGCACGCGCCTACACCAAGTAGGCCTTGAATAGATATGTAGGAAACGAGATGTCTGTCGACACCGCTGACAAAAGGTCAAGTTCGACCGGTGTTACCGGCCTTGTCGGGCTATTTGCGGTATGCAATAATGAGACTACATAATAACCGATTGTTTTATTCTAAGTGCGTGCCAAGACTGGTTATGCAGTAGGTGGCGATGTTAAAAGTGTAGGCGCAGGAATGCACAAACTATAGGCATCTGATGTATAAACGATTCTCAGAGAAGGTGTCAAGTCTAGAAAATTAGCACGTATTTACGAATTGATTGATTGATTGATTGATTGATTGATTGATTCTTAGTTCTCGAACACTGCTGCGCACTGTTGGAAACGACACGTTGCCGGAGAGGGCACAGCTAGTTGACCACCCTAGCATATTTAGCGCCCACGGAAATCGATGACGGTACTGAAAAGTTCTGACCTGCATTTTCCTCTCGTTAAAACTGGGCACCTAGGTTCGGGACTCTAACCCACGGCCTCTCGTCATATGTATTAACTCTTGTACTGTTAATGACACACAGTAAAGAACTACAAGTGCCTTAACTTCAACAAAAAAATCTCCTTCATTACAGTTTGTAATCACTACGTCACGAAAGTAGGTAATAATTAAGCAGCCAAAAAGTAGCTCTCACGTTACTTTCCTCTTAATTTTATGCGTGGAACATCTATTTCCCTATGTTCGAATACACCAGGAAATTTATGTTTTCCACGAGCTCACCTAACATGGAACGACTCCACGCTTAGAAGAATCCCAGTTTGGTAATGTCCCGTTCTAGAGTTTTCACTCCTATGGAGAGTCGTGTGCTTTCATGTCGAACGAACTCCTTTCTTAACAGCTGTTTTCCACAAGAATCAGTCACGCTAGCAGGAGGAAACCAAAGAAACAGTGCTTTGTGAAGTTCATCCACATAGAAAATTTTTCATAGCGACAGATCTCCCCCGACAATTAGAGACATTAATCCACAGACTGCGATTGGAAGTAGCATACACAAACAGCTTCCTGCACAAGATACATCGATCCAACTCACCGGAATGCCATTGTGGTCATGCAAAAGAAATAGTTCGCCATATTCTTTTGGAGTGCGTTAAATACGCGAATGAAAGAGAAAAATTAAAGAACAAATTAGCAAGTTTGGACAGATGGCCCCACACATTAAAGAAAGTGCTTGGATCATGGCCTGAGATGCATCTCCAGAAAAAGGCGTACATCTTCCTGGCAGACTTTTTAGTGGAGACCGGAGCGGACAAGCGCCTGCGATAGACAGCCAGAGATGGATATATATGAAATGTGTTTGTGCATATACTGACAGTAGAAAAGGTGCGAGTGTAAACAGTTTATGACTTAGTGAACTGCGGTAAGAAAACTGTTTATTGGCATGATATTTGAACTGGTTTCAGTGTGCTACTATGCTTTTTTTTGGATTGTTCATTTTTGGGTACCGTTTTGTATTATTCTTTTTTTTTTTTGCCGCAGAACTTCGTGATATGGAGTAGCCGAAGCAATATGCACCTCAACCTCTCCACAGCAAAACAGTTAAAACAGAAGAGAACAGGACCCAACGAGGCTACATTTTTCATCTGTGTTGATTCCCTCCTTTCTCGTTTTGGCCTTAGCAACTTGTCCATGACTATTTACTTTCTGAATGCAAGACTACACAACCTCCACTCGGCACTACTCTGACATCATAATGGTGCTTCAAATTTATGCATATGCAACAGGTTTTCCTGTGTCTTCCAATATCCTATTGTACGCGAAGGGAACAAAAAAAAACGCATGGCCGGCACTGGTGAAAGCTGAGACTAATGCTCATCGAAGAAAACATAGGAATGAAATAAAGACCACTTCCATGCACTTAATGGTAAACGCATCCGGACGTCACGGAGGACGAGCATTACTCGTAACCTTCGTCACGATGATCCGCAGGTACGCGGGGTCAAAAATTCGCGCGCCATCAAGAATCAACTATGGCGATTAGCACCTCATTTACCGGCTGTTCAGCAACTTGATAGCCCAGAGTGAGCTACTGGCCCTTGAAGGCTAACGTCTTTAGACACGCACGTTACCCACGTTCATCGTCCACCAAGTTCGTCTCTCCATGCAATAACGGTGGCTGCAGTGCACCGTATATGGAATGGAACGGAAGATGCGTGATCGGCTTGTACAGACGGGTCCATTGCCAAAGGGAACACCTGCGTGAGCAGCATGTTTAGATTTCGCTATGTCACGAAATCATAGCGGCTTATATAGGTGGGGAGGGGATAAACAACAAGAGGGAAGGCAGGGAGGTTAGCCAGGCACATGCCCGGTTTGCTACCCTACGCTGGGGGAATGGGAAGGGGGCATAAACATGAGAGAGAGAGGCAAGCGACGAGAAAGAGAGAGAGGGAAAAAAAGAGGATTGTCAGTCAATCGGCTGGCGCGTATGCAGCGGTGGCACTACACAAAAGTTAAAGGTGGTCACGTAGGCCTGTAGTCCTCAAAAAGCACAAGACAGCTTTGACTGCTTTTTGAGCCGACGAAAGGCGATGGCGGTGTTCCAGTAGCATCTGCACAGAGAGTGGCCGATCGTCCAATTGTCGCAATGCTCGTAGTCTGAGTCTGCAGGAGTGGAACACCCCAAGCGTAAGACATACGAGACTATACCAAATAAACTCTCGACTGGAACTTCGACCTCCATCCGGACTTCGTCGACGTGAAGCTTCGCTCCTTTGTCGCCTTTGGTTGGGGGTTGCCTTCACAAAAGCATATAGAACGCTCATCGGATTGACCGACAATGCGGAATGCGACGTCTGCTGCACCAAAGAAGACATCGACCATCTGATATGCCATTGCCTTCGATTAGCCTCAGAAAGACAGAAGCTTTCGGACGCATAGCGGCTTAGATATGTATAAGGCTATTGGTGGTTAAAAGTTTCGACTCCTCTGGAGAGACTATTGGCTTGCATGAAGATTCTTTCTTGATCCACTTGCTCTTAGAGGGCCAGAAATTTTGATGGCGTGCATTCGAGTGTTCCCTTCAACAGTGTACCGTACTGTACATGGGACGTGTTCCAATATTCAACGTTGCTGGCTAGCCATAAAGAGCTAAGCGGACAAGGATGATCTTAAGTCTCTAATAAAAACTGTTGGGGTTTTACGGCCCAAAACATTGATATCGTGACGAAAAAAAACGTTGTAGAATTTATTAAGAAGTCTATCACGATGGATCAGTGGATACGGTGCTTGGCTGCTCACCCAAAGGTCGCGGGTTCGACTCTGTCCGCGGTGATTGCATTTTTGCGGGTACGAAATGGTTGAGGCCCGTGTACTGTGTGATGTCGGTGCACGTTAAAGGACGCCAGATGGTCGAAATTCCTGGAGTCCCAAACTAAGGCACCTTTCTTAATCATGTCGTGGTTAAAATCTCAGATAATATTGTTAGAATACATTAACAAGGTATGTACAGGGCTCGGAGGCACGCATTTAATGCGGAACCCAGTCTGCACGAGAGATCACCTAGCATCGTCGTCGTCGTCATCATCCGTACTGTGCTCGTCTCTGGCTACCGTGACAATGTGTTTACGAGGAACGTTTCAGTGAAGGTCTCCGGAAAATTCGCCCCATGTCCATGGGCCCGTAGTCCTGCTCTTCCATCGAAATGCAGTCTCGACGACCAGAATTCGATCCAGAAACTTCCGGATCATCATCCGAGCATCTTGGCAACGAGATCAACGCGGCAAATTTCATCTGAGCCTCTGTTTCCATTATTAAGGAAATCGGCAAGACAAACAGCTTTGGTAAAAGACAGTAGGGAAGTCAGGAAATTGTGCCAGCTACTCTTCTGTCCGAAAAAAATAATGGTTCTTGAGGAAGCCCGGAAACTCTCCGGTAAGGTATTGCGCTCACAGGAATAAGCTCTCGAGCTTTTTTATGAATGTAAGCTTCGTCAACTTCTTTCATAGCTTCAAACATTAAAAAATCATATAAAAAATTATGATTTTACGTACCTTCTGCTTTTTCTTCTCGACGCTAGATGGTGTCACACCGCGCAGACGTCGACTAGTCGTGTTCCGTAAGTCTAATGACTCGGGATCAAACCTGTCTTCTAATCTATCAGGATAAAGAGGAAGAAGAGGAAACTAACTTATAGACACCGATGAATTATTGGATTTTGACTTGACTAAGTCGGCTGTCCAACTTCTTGGCACGGAGAACTGGGTCAAGCGACATCATATAGACTCTCAACGATGCTGACCAGAATTAGAACGCACCAACGATTCAGTTCATGTTAGAGAGAAGGGCATGGTTGGTTTCTAGTTACACCTAAGAGAGAACCTTAAACACATCAGAGTTTCATTAGGTGTCTGCTTACGCGATTAGTCCTAAACCAGCTGTTACACACTATGACCACTGGCTTCATTCAGTACGCAGTCAAACGCGTGAGCCGACACCAACCGTTCAGAAGCCGAACAAAGACCGAAAGCGCAGAGAACTCCCCCCCCCCTCCCCCCACCAAGCCAGCGTGCGCATACAGCATAAAATCAGTTGCGCCTCCACAGTCGTTGTTTCGTTCCACACCAATAATCGTCATCTATCTAGCGTACTGTTCATTGCTTCACAATCCACGCGCCCGACATTTCAGGCTACGAACGGCACGCCAGCTGTCGACGCAATATAGCATCATTGGAGGCAAGTAGAGCACGGAGTTTTCAGAAAATGAAAGGCAAGCAAGTCGGACAATAATTATCCTCGTGTGACGCCGAATGCTCGACCGACTGTTCTAGAAGTCCACGCTGTATTTTAACTGTGTCGTTTATTTTCTTTCTCCTTACAGAGCACAACTTTTTTTGGCAGAATTCAGCAAAGGCAGATTTGGCCGCACATTAAAGAACCCCAGTTGGTTGAAATTTACGAAGCCCTCCACTACGGCATCTCTCATAATCATAAGGTGGCTTTGGGACGTTAAACCCCACATATCAATCAATCAAAATTCAGCAAAGGAGTGCATGTGCAGTGGATGCATGTGTCCAGGCTTAGTATATACGTCCTTTCTGACGTAATAAAGCATTCGCTTGATAGTAGGCGATGGGCTCGATTATTCGTCTTTTTATCCGTGTCTTCTTTCATGCGTGCTCACATTTTTTTTTAATGCCGCATGCGCACATCTCGTCTTTACGTGTTACATAAATTCAAGAAACAATGCAACAAAGTGACGCAACCAGCCTCGAGGTATTCCGCTTCTCCGGCGCAACTGCGCAATATAAGACGACACGACGGAAACAAAAGGATCTCGTTGCCTTCTCGAGGAGGAGGTCCAGGAAAGGAGGGTTCCATCCAAACGGCTCGTCGTTACGATTTGAGGGAAATAGTGCGCAAAAACCTGCACGTCGAAGTCCGATAGCCATCGGCGTTCGGGGAAGGCGGTGCGGTTTTGTTGCATATAGCTTTTCGCGGTCGCCGCAGGCACGAGGACTACATAAGATCATTCAAGGTTGCCGAAAGACAAAAGGGAAAATGCGAAGAACGGGCTTGCGTAAAGAAGGACATTAGGACATCGACAACACCGTGCTTGGAGGCACGGCACGATCGCGTGGAGCCGAATCGATTCCGTACACCCGCATATGCGGACGGTTGATGGAGACGCGTACGTCGTCGACATCGTGAAGGAGCAAGGCCGTGGTCTGCACGCTCGCGAAGCCTATGTACATGCTGACGACGACCGTATGTGCGCATATTTGTGCGTGCCAAGGTCGCTGGAAGGGGGGTGGAAGGCGGGTTCAGGTCGTACCATTATGGCGAGAGAGGGAATAGGGATGAGAGTGATAGTGGTCGAATTCGACTGGCGAAAGCCTCAAGAGAGATACTCGTACAATGGCGGCCATGCAGATGCCGTGAACGAAGAACTGTCCGTAGAAGAGGACAATCGGCCTCAGTGGATGGAAGAGGATCCGTTGTGGCGCGCGAGAACTGCTCGCAAGTGGACCCTGCCTTGTGGTTCTTCTGGTTGTTTGTTTGTTTGTTTGTTTGTTTGTTTGTTTGTTTGTTTGTTTGTTTGTTTGTTTGTTTGCTTGCTTGTTTGTTTGTATCATTGATACCATGGCACATACCCACTCAGGGCGATTGGCCAAGAAAATATACTATACTATCGATGGTACCTGCACTTCTTCTTCTTCTCGTGGTAGTTGCTCTTTTGAGTCACCTATTTTTTTTCTTGTTGCTGTCGTTGTTCTTGTTCTTGTATTTATTGTTGTTGTTGTTGTTGTTGTCGTCGTCGTTGTTGTTCTTTTGTGTTTCCTTCCTCTTCGTGTTCATTGTGCAGAAACCACGAAATTTTTCATAAATCGCCGAAGGTATGAACCGGCGCAAGGCAATTATTTATATACGACACATCCACGACTCAAACCCGGAGCGGAATCGTGTCGTCTTCGCCTCTCATCACTCAGGTCTTCCTTCTCCACCATCTTCTTATATGTTCTTTTGTTGTTATTCACGTGTTTTCGAATGCATTTCTTTCCTATCGTAGAGTGAGAGAGCGTGAAAGAGAGAGAGAGAGAGAGAGAGGAGATGAAATAACACGCGCGATTGTCGAAATGATCCATCTTCATCCGGGGTGGTCCACCTCTCCGCGGACATCTTCTTTTGAGGCGCCCCCGAGGGACGTTTTCAGTTCGTATTCCTCTTCCGTCGAATTATTGAGTTATTCACCTTTCAGAGCGCGGAGCACGTTCTCTGAAGATACGTCTTTATCTCCTCTCCTCCGCCTCCTCTTCTTGCTCTTCCGGTTTGAAATCGAAGAAGACGCACGCAGCACGCATTCTTAGGTAGACACGAGATGCAGCCGTGTGTGCGCCTTAGACGAGTCGGGTGAGGCGAATGGAGGTTCCCCTTGGACGGTATTGATTCGACAGGTGTAGGTAATGCAGTGCAAGGTAGAAAAAATAACTTTTTTTTTTGAGGAGCCATTTCACTCTTAGAAGGTGAATGACCTATCAACTGAGGGAGATCAAATGCTATAGAACCCGTGCACAGTACGATGGGAGCGCGCGCTGAAAAACTCCAGATGGCCAAAATTTCCAACGAAATTTCCAACGTTCTCAACTTCAGCGCGTTTCGTTACCACATCGTCGTTTTGGCGCGTAAAGCCGCACAAATTATAACTATAATATATTTGACCAGCGAAGCTGCAACACGTCATGCATGATTCTACAAAAATACGCGTGTTTCGTTTTCGTCCTTTGGTAATTGTGGTGATGATGGCGTTACGCCTAATGTGGAGTACACAGATCGGTTCGGTCAAGGAATTTGGCAGATTTTTAGCCGAAGTAAATCCATACGCGAAATTTGTAAAGTAATTGATTGGTTTGATGAGAAGCTACAAACCAGGGATTTCACAAACTGAAGTTCATTTTTTGTCTGGTATTAAAACGTCCGCATTTAAGTCTCGAAATATAACCACGTGATACGAGCCACATCATGAAACACGTATACAGTTGTTTACTTGTCATTATCTGTATTATTATTAGTTTCAGAACGCTTATTTCAGTGCGTGCGTTTGTGTGTGTGCGTGTGCATGAAAAATAAAAAAAAATGGGAATGGGTCTGAAGCCCCGCCCTCCCTTTTTGCTTCGTCAGTGCTGCTCAATACTGTATCTTTCAACCGGCATTGAAGCGTAAGGTGTTAAATTCGTTCTTGTTAACTTTCCTAGCTCTCACTTGATCTGAACTTGATTTTGAGCTTGTTTAACAACGCGGGAGATAGATAAGAGTACGCTACATTCGCGGTTTGGTGTCAAGGAAAAAAGATGCATTTCACACCTTCAGTGGCCCTTTCACTCAGAAAATAACGAAAATAGATCATTTTTGTACTCTTGTTTACAACACCCTTTCTTGACGAAGTACTTTCTACGTGCTGAATAAAAGAAAGAAGGGAATCTTGTGAGCATATTTATTTGTTTGACACGAATATCCCTTTCGTCTTCAAAGTGAAAGAAAGCACGAGAGGTCGGGAACGCACACCGCAAGTCTGAATGTTTCCGTTCTCTTTCTTTCGCATTACACATCAAATACCCAGGGGTCTCTTACATTCACTTCGGGGGGCGATGACCCCCCTGTCCGGCCGGAGGTTAACAACCGACGCGCCACTGTCTGCGCCCGAAGTTATTGCTGCACGATGCCGAAATTCCCAGCACGCAAAGTTCCCGGGACCGCGTCGAGAGCACGCACTTAAAACTGCGAATGTACACGAACAGCCGAAGTTCGGTCGTTCCAGGAGACTTCTTCGACCTGAAGGAGTTCTTGACATTTCATATTTTTTTGTAAATTTCCATCGCCAACGCGCAGCTTTTAAAATTTTGGAGAGTTTGAGTGCTAGAGAAAGCGCGCGAAAATAGCGCGGCTTAACCTATTTTGATGCCCCTATACGTTTCACGTCCACTGTGTACTGGGACTCCCACAAGCCTCCTGTATTGTTTGGCGTGCAACGATTGCGCTCTCAGTATACGCTCTAGTCCGTGCCGGCATTTCTATAGCTGCTGAGTTACTTGTTGCTTGCGTATGGACCGCAATATATATACCACTTCGCTTTCCTGTCGGTGAGACATACTATAGTCATTTCGTATCTTCGTACTTTATGGAAAGTTTTGAGCGATGCTTATGTCACATCGTTTACGAAGTTGCTTCAAAAATTTCTTGTGAATTTACAATACTTTCTATTTCTGACCTCTTGTCTTTCTTGTCTAATTTTAGACAGCGGTTCGTTATTGCAGAAGTTTCAATATTCTATATTTCCGTCTTCTTGTCGCGTGACGCCCATCCCAAACGTCTGTCATCATCATTTCATATATTTTCTACACGGTCGCCCTGTCTCCTATAATTATCTTTCATCGTCATTTCTACCTTCAACGGCCGTCGTCTATCGTCATCCTGTGCTGTGAACATCAGTCACTCTATTTCGTTGTTTTGTTATGTTTTCCCATTCTTATTATTTTAGTATGTTTCCATGGGTGGCAAACCAGGTGTTAACTTTTGGTTAACCCCTTCACCTTTCATTTCTGTTGTCTTTCTACCACGCTACGTGTATCGCTTTTCCAGTGTTCCTTGCACGTTCCTTAATTATCAATTATCCCGCCCTGAAGATCTTATTCTCATAAACATTGGTCTGTCTTGTTTTAGGAGTTGTTCCACGGTAAACTGTTCACAGAGCGCAGATGACAGCCTAGCGAGCGAGAGATGCCGAGTCAAGATATAGTGAAATCGTTGTGGGAAGAACAAACCACACACATCTCTCGCAATGTCTTCGTCAGCCACCTACCTTTAACGCGCCTTGCTCGTGTACGTATAAGGCGCGAGACCGGTGTTCACGCGCACAGAGGGCACGTGGGTGGCGCTGGCGTTTCGCCTGTGTACGTACATTTCGTAAGCACTTCGAGAGAGGGGGAAACGGAGGCAACCTTGACGGTCCTAAACGTTCGAAGACCCTCGAAGCGCTCGCTTAACAACGGTAAAACCAAATAAATGTGATCGACACCGATTCGCGACGAGGCATTTCCTTGACTTCCGAGTATACCTTTAGCTTCGTCAGCGCGAGAGGACGGAGTCACCTACGCAGCGGAGCCTTCTACGGAGACCGTTAAGGTGACTACTAAGTCAAACCGTACTTTGTAATTAGTCTCGCGACATGGCGAAACGACAGAGCGCTTGTCTTGTCTTGACATTATACGGTGTTCGTTTATGAGGTGAGTTTCTGTGGTAGGGCGAAGAACCAACGCGCCCGAAATTTCTCCCTTCGGGAGTGAAGGACCCGCTGGGACCTTGCAAGAAAGAGTTTCGTATCAGTTTCAGTTTATTCAGTTTTATATAAAGCATACATGTTCGCAAAAGTATACAGAATCACTTTCATATAAAGCATGCATGTTTACATAAGTATACAGAAGCAGATGAAGGGAAACATGCTGTCACACAGTATATGTATGAATAAATGCAACACTGTCATCAGCATTAAAGAAGTTATACAATAAGGTAATGCAAGCTACAAATAGTCAAAGTTAAACTACTCGAAGTACAATAAAAACATTGCTTAGGTACATTTTACAAAATAGAATAAAAATGACTAAAGAATATTGGCTAAATTAGTAATGCAACGATAACAAAAAAATGAGCGGCTGTGCCAGTGCGAAGAATACATGAATCAGAACAAGTGAAGATAATATTATGAAGTTCAGAATTCACGGCTATAAAGAAAGAATGTGAATGATCTTTCAAAAAAAAAAGCACTAACGATGAAGACTGCTCAAGATTTGAACCGAAAAATACATAACCACAAAACGATGGCCATAACACCCACTTCTAAAGCTTTGGCGTCTTGTCGTCGCATGACGTCAGGAATTTCGAGTGTGTCTACCTGCAGGTGTTACTTAATTTCGTAAGAACAAAGGAGTTATGAACTGAATCTGAATCTGGGAACACTGGCTCAACCTGTCGAATTTAAAAAACTCTTTTCTAAAGTAGAACGGCGCTAATAGAATAATTGGAAGTTTACCTTAAATGGTGTCTACTATACAGGCTCATCAGTTGTTGTTTTTTTAATCTGTTTCGTATTTTTCTCTAATTATCACTGGCTTATTGCATTTTCTATTTTTTGAATCTGTGTATCTGATGGTTTTTTTTATTTTGTATGATATCTGTCACTCTGTATCACACAAAGTTGACATTGTTTGATTGTCTCGTGCATTTGTACCCGTTAAATATTGCCATTGGAAGGATTCTTAGGGGTACTGTAAAAAAAATACGCTTAAACTAGTATGTTCTGAAAATTTGCAGTATAATTGACCATTTGATAGGCCTGACATTCATATCATTTTAATAAACAGGTTTATTCGTGAATGCTCGAGCAAAAAACAAAGAAAGCAAGCCAATGACAAAACGACTATACAAATTCAACAATATACAACCCACGTAAGTACGTCACTGAAAAGTAAGTGATTTCCCCTCGGGAATCATGCCAAAAACGCAATCGTAAAGTTCTTTTCATTCCACGATATAGGTTCGATTTCAAGCACAAATTTATAACACATGCACAGCAGTGCATATAAGTAAAAAAAAAAAAGATTGGAATCCCTTTGGAGCTACTTCGAAGAAACTGTCCGGCATAATGAAGAAACTGTCCTTTAGTGAGAAAAGCAGTGATGATTAAAGAAAGCGATCGCGCTGCTTATTGATTCCCTTCAAGTTCATGGTCATTATTTTTATTACTGGCCAATTGCTGTTGCAATGCAAAAGGTCAACTGTTTGCGAAGCCGTAATCATCTAGTTTGCGATGAAGTTGCGAAGTGATAATGTGACTGAATGGCAACGTCATTGAAGTGATAACGACATTGAAACGTGCATAGACTAACGGCTGTCCGCCTCGGCGGAACGATGGCTATGGTGCTCGGCTGCTAACCCAAAGGTCGGGGGTTCGATCCCTGCAGCCGCGGCAGTCGCACTTCGATGGAGGAGAAATGGTAGAAGCCCGTGTACTGTGCGCTCGATGTCAGTGCATGTTAAAGAATTCCCGCATAAGAATGTCATGGTGATTGATGTTTCACATGGTGCCGCAGTGAACGTTCTACGCAAGTGTCGCAGAGGTGGGATGGTATCAACGTCCTGCTCTCACACACCGATGAGCTCCAACGTCGTCACCAGTGTGATCTACGACGTTGGACGCTGCAATTCCCAACTCGGACTTGAGTGGCCTGGTCAAGACAGCCTAATGAAGCAAGTGTCATCGTCAAGGTTGCTCGTTTGGTTACCTCATGGTGCGTGAAAATAGATTTTAGAGGCAACTCTACCTTCGCACGTAAAGCTGGGACACTTCCGACACTCTGTAAGACCGTTTGTGCCGAAGCCGCTGCTTTGTCTCAATCTGCATGAAGCTCGGTCACGCTGAAAAGCGTATGCGAAGGCAAGCTAGTATGTTCTCGCTGTGATGAAATCCATTCCGCGGCCACTTGTAAAGCCACTGTTCTCAAGTGTTCCAATTGCAAGTGGACCCCACGAAGCTTCCTCAAAAGATTACCCGGAAATCAAAAAAAGAGATAGCTGCATTGAGGCAAGTGGCCAGAGACCATACATCGTATCGCAAGGCCACCGCAACTGTCAAAAAGCGGCGCCGTCGGCGCCGAAGTTCGTCGGATAAATCCAATGTTTCTGCATCCGCAGCATCCATTCAACGCCCTGCTTCACTATCTCCTTCACCTAACCTAACCTAACCTAATATAATCTAACCTAACATAACCTAACCTAAGCATGGTTTCTGCAGATTCCACTTGGTCTACATTGCCAAAGCCGCAGTCACATGGATCAGCGATGGTCGACACCAAGAAGACCACCATGGACACAACTGACACAGTTTGGCCTCCGTTGACGAAGTCGCAGCGACATGCTTATTCACAGCGCACCTCCGCATCGTCAGAAGACAAACCTATCCCAATAGTTCTTCAATCACTGCTCGACACACTTCACTGTATTCGTCGGCAGGTTGAAATCCCTACACACTGAGGACGTACAACAGGTATACTGGACGTTCTACGTAGAGTGCTTGCAAGCCTTTAGTAGGCACCATGAACCAACGACCTACGGTGGAACGTGATACGCCTGAAGTTGTGTGTTCACTACTATCGACAACGTGGCAGTCTAGTTTAAGCTTACGCATGTTTTATGTTGTCATCTTTCTATCTCTCTCTTCTCATCCCTCAATCCCCTTCCCCCGGTGTAGGATAGCAAGCCGGACGCTCGCCTGGTTGACCTTCTGCCTTTCTCTTCTCTACCTCCTCCGGGTTGTCTAAATTTCCGGAGCCCTCCACTACGGCGTCTCTCATAATCATACGGTGGTTTTAGGACGTGAAACCCCAGATATTATTATTATGCTTTGGGCATATCTACTTTAACATGGGATGACTTCTGGCGTTGTTGGCTCGACACAATTGAAGTGATTTAGCGAAGATTTTTGCTAGAGTGGACAAGATGAAAGCACAGCTGTGTGTGTTCTTGTTCTTGTTCTGTCTAGCAAAACTCTGCGCTAAATCACTTCATGCAGGTCAATATACGTTCAGTGCGAATCATGCTTCTACAACAGTGGTCAAGTGGCAAGATGCATGCACTGTGTTCGAGCGTCAGCATGAGCTACACCTGTACGTAACAGTATACAAGTTGTGTTCCAGGTGTTGTCGTATTATAACGCACGTACTTGGCACATGGCATGTGGGACGTCGTTCTGTGTTTGCTTTTTTACGGATGTCCGATATTAGATGCCCACGTAACGCGCTCACACACACACACACACACACACACACACACCACACACACACACACACACACAGAAAGAGAGAGAGAGAGAGAGAGAGAGAGAGAGAAGGAGGGAGAGAGAGACGCACACACACAGCGCGCGCTTGCGCCCCGTCAGAGTTGCTATCGTTCCTTCTCTCAGAAAGCTGTTTTTCACTTCCACTGGAGCTGCACAATTAGAGATATATTCATACGTCAACGAGCACTTTGCCGAAAATTTATTGGCGACTAATAATCCGTGACAACGGGGTAAGCCCCGGGCATGCGCTATTGTGACAGCCCGTAAAGGTATTAGGAAACCAAGGCTATGCTAAATTACACTCCGAAAACTGTGCACACCCCGTCCGGCATCGGCTGCCCACTTCCGACGTCCTATGCAGCGCACTTGTTGATCTCAGCACGAGAGGGAGAGAAACAGTAAGAGGCGTCCCCTCCTCCACAGCGTGTACGGCGTCTTGCGTGCGTTGCAGTGGCGACCCAGAAAGGCAGCAAGGCGTGGGACGAAATCTACAGCCGCCACCGCATGCATCGTGGCGCCCTTCCAATGCACACCGGCGACGCACTCGACTGTGCGAGGTGCGCGGTGGTGCGTAACTATTGCGTCTCTCTCAAGGAGATACAACCCCCTACTTATCCTTTCGTCTGTTTTAGGGGCAAAGCTCCTTAAGGCCTGGGTCGGTCATCACCTGTACATATAAATACGTGTAGTAACCACCTCACAGCGTATCCACGGAGTGAATGATGATGAGTGGGGCAAAGCTTCGAAGGGTTTTATCGGCAAACCGTGAATCTTCCGCCGCGTCCGTCCGTGCTAGTCTGTCTGTTTGACGCACGAACGGACGCACGGACAGACGTACGGACGTACGCGCGGACGGATGGATAGTCGGACGGGCGCAAGCAAGAACGAACGGATGGACAGAAGCGTGGACGGACTGACGGATGCTTCGCCCCACTCATCATCATTCACTCCGTGGATATGCTGCAATTTTTTTTGTTCATTCGTAAGTCGTCTGCGATGACCGCACATGCGCTGGTGCGGTGCAGCCATGGATTGTCCACGTCTTGCGGGAGCGCGCCAATATTTGGGGGTCTGTCAACAATACAAGGTTTTGCGTATTTTATGTGTGAATCTATCCAATCAATTCATTAAACTTGCTTTACTTGGCGCAGCCTTGCTGGGCACGCTTGCTTTGCGAGGCACAGCTTTGCCCAATAAACAGAACGATTTTCAACGCTTGGGATTCAGCGTCTTTCACAGTCACGACCACGTGACAATACGTACAGAACGAACTTATACACATTACTACCTATATTAGTTGTGTATATCATTTTTATCCGTCTCGTATGTTTTTGATTACCGTGACTAACATACTGTCATATTTGTTTCGCTGTTACTGATCAGTCTCACGGCAAAAGTTCTCGCTGGGAGCACACCGTTCATTACAGTGAACGGGTATTAACAACTTCGGCGACCGTATTAGTCGCGATAAAAAATTAACAAAGCAATGAACCGAATATAAAGTCAAATGGAATGTACAATTATGATTTTCCTGTCACAAAGTAATAGCATCGAAAGAAAGTCAACAGCAGAAAACATTACGTGCCTGAATTTCAAGGACTACACAGTAAAAATTTTTACACCCAGAAGGGTGTAAATGAGCTTGTCCCGTGGACGACACCCTAAGGGTGTTAATTCAGCACCTTCCAAAAAGGGTGCTTTACCATGCACCCTTAGAATAGGGTGTACATGTAAAAAAACTGTAGGGTGTTAAAAAACACCCTTAAGGAAGGGTGCCTTCGATGTCCATCACTTTTTTAGCACCCTCTGAGGAGGGTGCGAGAAGGGTGCACAAGGGTGTTGAGTGCCCATGGCAGGGGTGGCGAATACTGCCACCAATAGATATCAGCATGCACTGAATAAACACTACTTGAAGAAAGTGGTCCTGATTATCGATGGTGCACCACCTGTCGAGCTCCATTCATTGCGTAAAGGAAAAAGAAGAGAAAAGTGAGCCCCGTAACTGCCTGCATCAGGTGCGACACCTCAATGGTAGCTCACAAGGGATGGGGGTAAGAAGAGATTAAAAGGATAAGATTAAAGGGTATATATAAAGAGAGGAAGGAGAGAGCGCGGCTCAAGGACAGCGAGCGACAGAAGTAAAGAGAGGATGGAAACATGGACACGGTCGCAGGTGTCCGAGGACGGGGCACCACTAGACGAGAGCTCTTGTCGGCGTCAGGAGATGGCGTAGGGCGAGTCCAGTCAGCCAGAGCTGCGCTGACGTCGGAGATCGCGAGGGCACAACCGGTCGGCACGAAATCCAGCGAGCGAGTCCCAACTACTTATGGACTCACTTAAGTGCTCTTTTCGCACGAATTATCAATAACTGGAACCGCTTGGCCTTCTATCACAATCGCATACACACCACTGTGCCTATTGTGTCCATGTTTCACAGTGAATACACCAATGTACACAATGGGATTCAAACCCGGGTCCGCTGGGTGCCAGCCCAGTATTCTACCACTAAGCCACGCTCGTGCTTGGAACTCATTTCAAAACTGGCCTTAGGCAGGCTTGATGTCGGGAAAGGAATCGCGTCAATATGAGTAATAGAGAATTTTATAACACCTAGAATGGGAACAGTTAGGGATAAGAGTTAATGGAGAGTACCTTAGTAACCTGCGCTTGGCCGATGACATTGCATTGCTGAGTAACTCAGGGGACGAACTGCAACTCAAGATTACGGAGTTAGACAAGGAGAGCAGAAAAGTGGGTCTTAAAATGAATCTGCAGGAAACGAAAGTAATGTACAACTACCTCAGAAAAGAGCAGCGCTTCGAGATAGGTAATAGTGCACTTCAAGTTGTAAACGACTATGTCTACTTAGGGCAGGTAATAACCGCGGAGCCGAACCACGAGATTGAAGTAACTAGAAGAATAAGAATGGGCTGGAGCACATTTGGCAAGCACTCTCAAATTATGACAGGTAGATTGCCACTATCCCTCAAGAGGAAGGTATATAACAGCTGTATCTTGCCGGTACTTAGCTACGGAGCAGAAACCTGGAGACTTACAAAGAGGGTTCAGCTTAAATTGAGGACGACGCAGCGAGCAATGGAAAGAAAAATGGTAGGTGTAACCTTAAGAGACAAGAAGAGAGCAGAGTGGATTAGGGAACAAACGGGGGTCAAGGATATCATAGCTGAAATCAACAAGAACAAATGGACATGGGCCGGGCATGTAGCGCGTAGACAAGATAACCACTAGTCGTTAAGAGTAACTAACTGGATTCCAAGAGAAGGCAAGCGGGTAAGGGGGAGACAGAAGGTTAGGTAGGCAGATGAGATTAAGAAGTTTGCGGGTATAACTTTGGTAGCCACAGGACCGGGTTAACTGGCGGAACATGGGAGAGGCCTTTGTCCTGCAGTGGACGTAGTCAGGCTGATGATGATGATGATGATGATGATGATGATGATGATAATGATGATAAACACCAAAGGAACAAGCAGGCGTCACACAATGCAAATTGCGTTACAAGTGAGTCGTCCAATGCTCTAACCCATTACAAACGCTTGGTTGCTTACTTGTTCCTATATATCTTCGCTCGTATCCACCACGAGGTCACTAAACCGGCGGTTATTGTAATGAGGGAAAACAAATTTCGAACTTTGATGAAGAAAAAATAATTATTCAGTCATCTAGAGAATGTAAGAGTGGATAATTATAGGGTGACTTACGAATAAACTAGATAAATAACGAATAATCTCAATGAATAAATGGATGGTAATCCCTAAGAACTAGTTCTTGAACCCCTATTAACTGTGGCGCATGGCCACTTCAGGCATAATTATTCATCGTCGTCACCCACTGCATAAAAAAATTCGCACAAAGTTTGCTGCAAGATTGTAGTGGATACCACGCTTCTCCGAAGAATGAAGAAAATGAGCACAGTAGACGCCATTCTATACTACACAAAAATTATGATTATTTATGGCGCAGGGTACCCTGGAAGTGTGCTTGTATCAGATACCCGAACAGTGCATGTTCAAAAAAAAGCTCTGAAAGGCCGCTCTCCCAGCTTTCGCTGTGACTTTGCTGGGCGGTCCTCGCAGGCCTGGCGGCTTTTTTGTTCCTGTCATTTTATCCGCCCTGTATAGATTTCATCTTCACATCATAAATTGAACGAAATATCTTAAAATTGTCACTACGCATGCTTTTTATGCTTAATAACTATTCTTAGGGTCCTCAAGAGGGTGGTTCCTCGTCACACGCATGTCACTGGACTCTTTCATGACAAATGATGCCAACGAAGACTATCATTCCGAGAAAGAACTTCGCTTGGATTGGAAGCAGGGCGTTCAGGTTCCTTTCCTCTAATTTCTGAACAGGCATGGCAAGAACTGCGCTGCACGTGACGTGGGACTTGGGAATCTTGACACGAGAATCTTGTAGTGTTCATATATGTTTGCGATGAGGTCGGCATGCCCTTGAAGCAGGAACCTAGTTAAGATTTGATTGATTTGTGGGGTTTAACGTCCCGAAACCACCATGTGATTATGAGAGACACCGTAGTGGAGGGCTCCGGAAATTTCGACCAACTGGGGTCCTTTAAAGTGCGCCCAAATCTGAGCACACGGGCCTACAACATTTCCGCCTCCATCGGAAATAAAGCTGTCGCAGCCGGGATTTGATCCCGCGACCTGTGGGTCAGCAGCCGAGCACCTTAGCCACTAGACCACCGCGGCGGGGCAGGAGCCTAGTTAAGATTTCATTTCGTTGGGGCCCATTCACTCTGCAAGTATGTTCGTGGCTGTTTGTATATATAAGTCTGTATATACAAGTGCTTGTAAACCTAAAGCTTCCGTGGGAGTTATTAGTTGATTATCCCCTCCCCCTCCCCCCATCCACCTGGTGTGTACGTCAATGTACAGTATTCAAAGATTCAAACGCAATCATCAAATGGGACAGCTACTCTTTGGCGCCCGTACCTGCCTTGAGCGATGCTGCCATTTAGGGGTGAAGCTCCTTGTGGTCCAAGCCAATTCGGTTTTGTAGAAATACATCTTAGGGACATGGAACAACCTGCTAACAATCCGGACTACGCGTGGGAATATTGTAATAGAACAGAAGGCAGCAGAAAGGGGGGGTGGTATTGGGGCATTCATTCATAAAAGTACAGACTGGCAAAGGGTCTAGCAGGAGTACAAGGGACATTTAAGGCTAAAAGGGAAAGTGTCAGGGCAAATGACACTCCTTGGTTTGGTGTACTTGTGGACGGGAACAAAGACCAGAGAGGAAAACCTGGCTATGGTATAGAGTGTATATCAAAGGACTTGAGGAATTAGGAGGATAGTGCGAGATAATTATACTAGGAGATATGAATGTGCACATAGAATATACAGATGGGTATACCGTCCCAACAGGCAAAATTATCATGGATATGTGTGAAAGGCATAATTTGATCATTTGCAACAGTACCGAGAAGTGTGAAGGGCACATAACATGGGATGTAGGAAGGCTGCAGTCGACGATAGATTACGCACTGATGTCACATAGGATGTATGATAGGCTCACGGGAATGCACGTAGATGAATGTGGATCCAGAATCCCGGGTAGTGATCACAAACGTATCAAGCTAAGTTTTGGAAGAGTAGTGGAAGTGGGAAGGAGACAAGATGAGCAACTACAGGTAATTTTTATTCAGAAAGGCAAATAGAAATAGCTACTAAACAAATTGAGCAAGTAATCACTGAGGATAATAAAACAGTGTGGACATACACGAATCGAATTAGACTGCTTGAGCTAGAGCTTGCTAAGGCACGTGACAGGTCACCTTGGAAGACACAAACCCAAGAGTTGGTGGGATGAGGAAGAGAGCCATAGCAAAGCGTCAGGAAGCATCTAGGGAACACAGACAAGCTAAGCAGCAGGGTGAACTGACAGGCCCTTAGTCAGGCTTTCAGCCTTTTGCCTTCGCTCCATTTTCTGTACTGGCACAGAAAGAAACAAATAAAAGAAGAAAGAAAAAAGAGGATGTTGAAAGAAAATGGAAAATCTTTCTAAGATGTAGAAGGGATGCATCCCTACTGATCAATGTAATGATTAGAAGAAAGGGTGCTCAGTGGCTTGCAGAAGTACATAAGAAAGATAGAAAGGCAGCTTCGAAATTTTGGAACTATCTAAACTCCCCAAGAAATGAGACGAGCCTAAAGCAGAGGTTTATAACTATAGCTCAAGGTGCTATGCTAGAAGGGGACGAAGCTATTGAATATATGAGAACAATGGTGACAGGAAAATTTCAACATAAAAGTGCTTTATGCACCACAATAGACAAGGATGAATCAAGTTACGCAATGGCTCCATTTATACAACGAGAGTGGGAAAGGGCTGAGAAGAAAGTTCCTAGTAGTACATTAACAGGCCCAGATGGCATTCTAATTATGTTGATAAAGACATTAGGTCCGAAGTCTGAGCGGGCTTTGAGAGAGGCAGTGAGCAAAATAATAATCGATGGTGAAGTCCCCGATGGAGGGAAACTTAGCAGGATGAGCATGATCTATAAAGGAAAGGGGACAAAGCTTACATAAACAACTACCGTCCTATAACAGTGACATCAGTGGTATACAGGCTGGCGATGCAGATTATAAAGGAAAGACTGCAGACATGAGTAGAGGATGACGGGGGTGCTGGGGGAACTGCAGAATGGGTTTCAGAAACACAGGAGGTTGGAAGACGACCTGTTCTCACTGACGCAGTGCATCGAAATAGCAGAAAAGGAACACAGGCCCCTGTGGCTAGCATTTTTGGATATTCAGGGAGCGTACGATAGCGTGGTTCAAGAGGACTTGAGGGGAATACTGGACGCACTATAGGGTGTGGAAGATGGAGTCATTAATCTTTTAAAGGATATCTATAAAGGTAAAAAGACAGTTATAAAGTGGGAAAAGCAGGTATCCAAGCCAGCAGAAGTAAAACTGGGCTTAGGCAGGGGTGTCCTTTGTCACCCTTGTTATTCATGATGTATTTACAAGGATTAGAGCCAAATTATAGGAAAGTGGACTGGGCTTCAACCTCTCTTTCGTCAAGCAAGGAAAACTCATTGAACAGGCACTACCAGCATTGATGTACGCAGATGATATAGTGGTAATGGCCGACAAGAAGGAAGACTTGCAGAGATTGATGAACATCTGCGGTAATGAGGGAGATAGGCTAGATTTCAGATTCAGTAAGGAAAAAATCAGCAGTCATGATTTTTTATGATAATGAAGGTAGTGAGCTTAGAATACGGGAGGTCACGATAGAGATAACAGATAAATACAAATATCTGGGCGTATGGATAAGCAATGGGGCCGAGTACGTAAGGGAACATGAAATATACGTGATGAATAAAGGTTACAGGAATGCAGCGGTGATGAAAAACAGGGCACTGTGGAATTACAATACGTATGATGTTGTGAGGAGAATATGGAAAGAGGTCATGGTTCCTGGTCTGACGTTCGGCAATGCGGTTTTGTGCATGAGATCAGCAGTTCAATCAAGATTAGAAATTAAGCAACGTGGAATAGGTAGGCTTGCCTTAGGAGCTCACGGGAATACACCAAATCAGGGAGTACAAGGTGATATGGGATAGACATCATTTGAAGGCAGGGAAGCTAGCAGCAAGATAAAATTTGAAAAGCGATAGAGAGAAACTGGAGAGGAGCGTTGGGCTAGGAATGTTTTCAGCTACTTGTACATGAAGAATGTCGATACAAAATGGCGGAAGCGAACCAGGAAATTGACTAGTAAATACTTAGAAAACAGCAGGGGGCCAAACCAAAAAGAATTATCGGTTAAGAAAAAGGTGAAGGAAGCTGAGACCATGTGTGGAGAATTGGCATGATTAAGAAGTCCGCACAAGAGATCTATCGAACTTTTAAGCAAGAAATTGCCAAGGAAAGGATCTATGATAATACTCATGGTAGTTCTCTACTGTTTGAGGCCAGGACGGGAGTATTGCGAACCAAGACATATCGGGCCAAATACGAAGGGGTAGACGCTGTATTCAGTGCGTGTGGAGAGGAAGAAGAAACTGTCGAACGCTTGATAATGTTCTGTACAGAGATTCACCCTATAGTCCAGGATGATGGCGCCGAGTTCTTCAAAGCACTGGGGTTTAGGGACAGGGAGGGCAAAATAGACTTTAAGCGGGTAGAATTAACTAGAAGGAGGTTATCTGATTGGTGGCAAAAGTCAAGGCACGAGTGAAAATTAAACCCTTCACTGCAAAGTACGAATCCTCAACTTCACTATTTAAGGAAAAAAATAAATGTAGTTTTTAGTTCATCAAGTATTATGGCTTGGTGGCGCTAGCCACCACCCCATCTAAAGGGTACAGCCATATCCATCCATCCATCCATCCGTCCTTTCCGATTGGCTGCTGCGCGGGGCTGCGCCGGGCTGCGCAGGGCGGCGCCGGCACGCCCGTTATCTCTCATTTTTCCTGGATCGTCGCCGTACGTGTCGGATCGCGAGCACAGCGCCGCGTGGATCCCGAGACGGTGCGCGCCAAGGACGCCGCTGCGAAACTTTCGCAACGAGATGCGGATCTCGATACGGTTCTTCCCAAGGAAGCTGCTGCGAAACGGGATCAACGAGAAGCGGAGCCCGGAATACCAGAGCCGGAAGCGGGGAGGTTCCCAGAGTTTTGTCGGGCGAGGTTTTCGGAGGATTCACGCTATCACCGGAAAACTTCCGGAGCTTCGCCCACCTCATCATCATCCACTCCGTGGAAGTACTGGAATTTTTTTTTAAGCTGGCGTCGGTGCAACAGGTATAGAGCGAACAAGGGCGTGAGAGAGTGAACGAGGACGAAAGAGAGCAAACGCGGAGTCTGTCGATATCCGGAGCCACCGGCCTATAACCTCGCTTTATCCCTCCGTCTCGCGCGCTGGCCACCCCGGTCGGAGTTCGCCCGCTTTCAGGGCTGGCACGTGCACTGCGGCTGGCTTCGCTTCTCGTAACGGGGCTCTCGGCGTTTCACTTGGTCCGTGACGCCTGCAGTGCTCGGAGTGGTGGCACTCGAGCCCTGGCAGTTCCTGTGGCCATATGTAACGAATGTTGTACTGCTACAACTGCGGACAGCCAAAACACACAGTTGCCGTTGCCGCAACACGAAGCTGAGCTCTGAACTCGCGTCAGGCAGTACCGTAATCGTCCGTGATCTTTTTATCGTGATGAACAATTGCTCGAGTGAACCGTGTCACGTCGCTAAAAATGTAGCCCCTCAATGTAACGTTGGTTCTGATATGTGTCCCGTGCAGCCAAAACCACACCAACACAACGTGAACTGTAGACGCAGAAATAGAATATGAGTGAATGAAGGACTAACCATAAATATTTCTTGTTTCAATCGGCGAGCATTCTACTGATGTTTTTTTTTTTTTTTAGGGGCGAAGCTTTTTATAGCGCCACCCGTTCATCCCTCGTAGCCGTTGTAGTGTGTAACAGGTATAACATTTTGACCTCCAAGGTGGTGCCGGTGAGAGATTTCTTCTGGGCGTTGTTGAACAATAAAAGATATAGTGCTCAATGTACATGCCAATGGCTGCTAATGGGGATCGCAGCGTGCGCGTTAACCAAAAGCCGAAAGCTCCTGTCTTTCATTCCCCCTTAGCAGCCATTGGCATGTACATTGAGCACTATCTGACAAGAAAGGCTTGCTACGTTATACTCGTTGGCTTGCTACGTTATACTCGTAAAACCTCCTTAGTTTTAGAAAGGTTTAGCGAGCGTTGAGCCGCAGTGCCATGAATACAATGAACTAGTATATACCATGAATCAACTCGAGGTGGTTAAAGGTGGGAAGTAGATACGAAGCGCAAGCCGTAAGAAAGCAAAAGCCGAATTCTCCTGTCTCTCATTTCCCATTAGCAGCCATTGGCATGTACATTGAGCACTATCTGACAGGAAAAGGTGGCTACGTTATACTCGCTGGGCGTAACCTCCTTGGTTTGAGAAAGGTTTAGCGAGCGTTGGGCCGCAGTGCCATGAATACAATGAACTAGTATATACCATGAACTCGAGGTGGTCCAAGGTGGGAAGTAGACCCGAAGCGCAAGCCGTAAGAAAGTGTGCGTGTGCCACCTCTCGTTTAGTCCTTGGAATGCCCGCTGGATGGCGGTGCTTCTATATGAGGAATATATGATGAAAAGATGCGAGATGGTGGTACTTGGAGTGTTGACTAGATGGACGAACGGACACACAGACAGATGCATGGATGGACGCATGAACGGACGCAGGGGCGGATTCTTGGACGAACGCAGGGACGGACGCACGAACAGACGCATGGACGGTCACACAGACGGACGCATGGACGGACGGAAGCAAGAACGAATGGGCGTACGAATTCTTCGCCCCACTCTCCATCATTCACTTCGTAGATATGCTGCTTTTTTTTTTTCTTGCCGCATGAATGACAGACGGGATGTTGACTATGACACCTCCTTCGGTGACACCTCCTTCACAAACGCAAGACTACGGAAACAACTGAGTGGGTAAATTGCATGGGACAATACTGATGTATTTTGGCAGCGTGGTGACGAACACAAAGGACAATATGAATAGAGGGCATGCTCTGTGACAGGACAGCCAATGTCAAGTCGCTGTATTGTCCTGGGCATTCGTTACCGCGTGGCCTTAATACATCAGTGGGAAGCCAAACCAAGTCGTCTATCTAGCCGCTATTCTGCAATACATGTAAGAACACTCCAGCTACACTGTGCTCGCCACCCCCGTCTCTGGCGGCACATGACTGTCTTCGTAGCATGTTTTTTTTTTTAGCACGCATGTGCTTTATGCCAGAGTCTACCAAGACTTTAATCACGTATTTCCGTCACAGATGTGACGTCACAGCCCATTATCCCCTTCGTAAAAATAAAGAAAAGTAACAGTCAAGACGGATAACGAAATAAAACATGTTGGATGTTGGCGAAGTGCGTCGCTCTTCCGCCAAAAACATCCGTCGGCACCGAGGTAGAAAGTGTGGCTTCGTCCGAAACTGTTCTAAAGAAGCTGACCGTCACAACAGCTACCACGGCGTTAATTGTCTCACTACTGACTGCCAATTTACTTCCGCAGACAGCTCCGGGTAGTCGAAATGAAAGCGCTTCGCGTATTTATTTATTTTCTTCTTTTTTTTTCCCTGCGACACAACAATTTGCACGCACCATGAAGTATACACGTATAAATACACGGAACTAGCCGCGACAGTTTCCGCCGGAGCACACGCGTTCACTTGTCACGCAACGTGGGAACGAGTGTTCACGTGCGCGTTGAATGTGTGGGCATAACTACAAGCACACAACTGCACGCAACTGTTGCCCGCGTCACACGTGGAGTGGACCAGGTGTACACGTGGGACTCTCCACGTGCGCGGCACGCTCGCTGAATGTGCGGGGCGTAACTGTATGAGTACGCACCTAACTGCACGCAACTGTTGAGCGTCTGCTTCGCTGCACGCGTGCACAAGACCAAAAAAAAAAAAAAAAAAACGCGGGCCACAAAGTCGAGGAAACGGGAGGAGAGAGCCGCAAAATGTACTGCACCGAACGTTTTTTTTTTATTATTTTTTTTTGGCAGCTCCTTTACGCCCTTGCGTGGCCGCTGTCCAGTCAGACCGGCAGGCTTGACCACAATGGCCTCATAGAGAGCCTTTTCAGCAGCCGCGCCACGCAACTCTTTTCTCTCTTGCATTCTTTTTTGCTTTGTTTTTTTTATCGCGCACTCTGCTTCCTCCTTCATTCCCACCTGCCTGCGTCGCTCCTCGCCGCAGCGCGACGTCTGGCTCCTGGCAAGTCGACCGCAGGTGTCAGTGACCTCGGGCCACCACTAGATGGGAGGGGGAGGGAGGATTTTGGCGCGAGGTATAAAGCGCCGTTTCTCACTCTCGTATGCACATGCGCCCGCGACGATATGACACCAGACGTCGGCGCTGCTGCCATGTACGCAGCTACGGCTTGAATCCAGACGCGTTCCGGCACAGTCGTAAATTAAGAGAAGAGGTGGCCCGATGGAGAACAGGGGTCACACGGCGCTGCCGCAGGACGTGCGAAACCGGCGCTGTATGGAAGAGGAAGATGAAGAATAGGTCGGCGAAAAAAAACCCTTTCTCTTCGGCGTCGAGCTAGCGCTCGTTTCGACATCCTCCTCGTCGTTCTTTCTAAAACCTGCGTCTGGGATTGCCCATCCCCCTTTGAACAACGGGGAGGATGCTGGAAGAGGAGGGGGGAAGGGCTCGTCCCAAGTTCAACTGTCTCGTTTCAGGGGGAGGGAAACAACGGAAGCAATGATTCGAAACCGAAACTAATAGTCTGAGAAGAAATAAAAGAAGAAGAGGACGCAAGATGGAAGGAACGGTTATAGGAGACCGGTGGTCGTTGGGTTGTTTCCTTAACGGTTAGGACTCGACCGCTTTACGGCGTCGTCTCGCGATGGTCGGCAGTGCTCGGGAGACGTCGACACTGGAGACACACCCCTTCTTGCTGGCTGGGCGAGTGTTCGGAACGGATGCTGAGGTCGGTTGCGCATGCGCAAGTAGTGGAAGAGGGGGAGGAGGAAAGGGGGCGTGGGAAGATCAAACGCGATTCGGAATGAGGATGGCGAGTCGAGGACACGATCTTAGGACAGGAGGTGTGTAAACATAGCGACTGAACCGTGACTTCTTTTTTGTGCACGGCAGAAACGGGTTGGAATGTTGTCCCTGGCGTAATTGCGTGCACGTAGAGGGCGTAGTTATAAGCACGCTACGCCCGTCGTAACTCTGTAAGTTACGTGGAACGCTTCTTTTCTCTTTTTTTTTTCTCTTACGTGCAGCTCGTAAACGCAATCCATGCAAGAAAGCACGAATGGACAGCGTCAGAAAACCCGCACAAAAAAATGTCTCGGCGAAAGTACATACTTGCCTTGTCTGCGATGTACATACTCGCCTTGTCTGCGATGGCTTTACTATAGAATTTGTTTTTGTCATTCTCCTTCATTTGGGTTCGCGTGGTCTTTGCTCTTCGCTGCGTCTAGTTGGAATAAATGCGGCTTGACTGTTAACTTTATATTGATGCTTTCTTCAGTTTTCTATTTATATTTGACAAAATATGGAAAGATAGGCTACGTTAGAGCCAGCTATTCCAACTTCATGACAGTAATTTAAAAGATAAACACACAAACACAAAAATATAAGAAGAAAAGAAAACTATTCAGAGGCACTATGTACATACCGTATACACCCTTCATACACTTTGATGCATACAATCCCCCCCCCCCGCCCTCCCACCTGGCAATTAAATATGCACTGACGCGACCAGTGCTTTATTGGTCAGTGAGGTTAATAATTATTAAATTGGCAGTATAAGTGTCATTTCATTTCATTTCATTTATTCAACCTTAAGGGTCCGAAGGCGTTACATAAAGGGGGGGGGGGGGCGTACATTCATGTTGCAAGTTTCTAAGCAATGTAACAATATGAGGGTGTACACTGATTACAATGAATAAGCAAATAAAGAACACAAGCGGAAGTAACACGCATAACAAAACAAAATAATATTATAGGCGATAAATAAATTCTGGGAGTACAGTAAAACAACTATAAACGCAAGAGTTCATGTGTTGTTAGGACATCGCATTTGAATTTTGGGAAAGAGTTAGTTTTTCGCGAAATGTTGAGCGGTCCCCGCAAGAAACAATATTATCTGGCAGCGCAAGTGTCAAAGTACGTCCCACAAACGTGAAATGCTTACGCATCATAACGTCAAAGTAACGGCACAAATGACGTCCAGCAAAATGTTTTGCATGCATTTCACGCGGCAACCGCCGATTCTACGCAACACCCTTTTCACGCACTCACTGTAACGAACCACATGTATGCACCAGCTAACGAAGTGGACAAAAAAAATCATACAGGGCGTATATATTATAATTGACTTGGTTCTATGCGTTGTTGTTTTGTTACTTGTTATTCTATTTCAACGCAGTTTGTGGCCGCATACTCATGATGGATGAAAATTTATTACCTCATCCCGTTTCATTCTTAATCTGCATCACCGGTAAAGAAGGGTGCCTAAATAAGAAACAATAAAAAAATTTTCCACTGCTTAATTAGGGCCTATAAGTTACAACATGAGTTGCCAAGTCTAAGGGCTGTAAAAAGCCCACAGACGGTCAGCGCTCCGAAAATCAAAACAAGACCCCTCCGCATTTCGGCCACCGTCAGTCCGTCCTTGCTATGCGCATACTCTTAAACCCAAGCCACGTTCGCGACCTGCGTCGCGTCAGTGGCGCATGCATATATGCTCGCAAGGCTCCTTTGTTCACGAGGGGCTTTCGCTCTACATTCTCAACGAGCCTCCCGTCTTCGCAGCGGCCGTATGTTATAGCAGCTTCACAAAAGAACCTTCTCAAGTAGCTCGTTTAGCTAGCCAAAAGCGTCGAGAAACGAGAAAACGAGTGAGCGTAGTTAACCGTGGGCTACGTGAGAGGAACGTCCTGGTTCTGCGAGAAGGGATAGGCGTCCAAGATCAAAAGGCTCTCCGCTGCGCCGTCCTCTATTTTTGTTTTTGTATAATCTTTCTTAGAGATGACAAGTTACCACTTTGTTTTTACTATTATTATCATTGTATAAAGCTCGCGCGGCATTGTGGACCTCTATGTGATTTGTTTGTTCGACCTGAAAGCATTCCAGTAACCATCCACTCCTCCTCCTCCTCCACTTGCCCTGAAACAGCTAACAACGCTGAAACGCTACTTAGCACTACCGCCCCATCCGCTTTTCTCAGAGTTCTTCTCGATCTTCCTTCTGTTTGTATTGTTTTCTTTTCTTTTTTGTTCTGTTTTTCGTTCATTCAGCAACATTGCGACTGCCATAACAATGAAAGCACGGGCCGGCAGCCTCCCTGATAAGCGATCTCCCGGGCTTTTTAGCATGCTCCACTGAACCGAGGATGCACGGTGACACCAATTTTTCGAATTGGTGAGACAATAGCTTCCACAGAAGACACTACCTGTTAGGTTCAAGCAGGCATATGTCATTTCCTTTTTTTTTTTTTTGAGGACCGCAAAAGCGTTTTCTGCTTCATCTGCGGTGACTCTGTATCGGTAACTACTTGGTTATGGTATGTTTTCATTCGTGCGTTTTCATGCGTACACATCGTAATAACGGTATTGCCGTAACTCAGTTGTCTCGTAACACAGTTCTGGTCGGATAACAATCAGCATTCTCGTTAGGAAAAGAACGGGAAAGGAAGAAATGAGTACACAAGGCCGTGACTTATCACCGCTCGCCTTCGTTTGAATGTCTAAGGGGCTTTCTTAACAGACAGGCTACTCCAATTCCTCTGTCTCTGTAAAGCCATTTTCCTTAGCTGTAAGGAGGCAGAAGCGATAACCATATCACTTACGAGTGACCTCCATACAACGTGTTGTTCCCTCTGTATAGGCACGCAGAGATTTCTGTAGCTGTCTCCGGGTTTGACAAAGCGTCCGTGCCGACGTGCGACAAACTTCACGGGAAGCCATGCAGCGAAGTGAAATTTGCAATAATTCAGGGGTCCCTGCCCTATCGTTAAAATGGCGGCAAGCGATTCTTACAGAGCGCCTAACTGACATACTGCTTTTTCTATCTATCTATCTATCTATCTATCTATCTATCTATCTATCTATCTATCTATCTATCTATCTATCTATCTATCTATCTACGCTTATTTATTTATTTCTTCTCTTTCTTTCTGTCTTTCTTTCATTCTTCTATGGCATGGCGCAATGCTCCATGCGAACTGCTTCTTTACTCATTACCTGGCCGCGATCCACATGTGTAGCAGCTAACGTTTGGTAGCAGCGGAACACACCAGTTGCTGCATGCAACAATCCCGGTAATGCATGCATACACGGACAACAACGAAACGTGGCAACGCGAAATGACGAGTGACCCAGTAACCACGATAAAAGAACAGATCGCAACATCGGAATTCACTGATCGCCGGCAAGTTCACAAACGAGGGAACATGAATTCATGCAAAAAGGCTCACACAAGCACACGTGTCACCGGCGCACTTGCGAAAGCCTCATTTGTGCACACCCGCGTTTCTGTAATGGTATACAGCGCTGATGTAGTGGTTACCACTTCACCGCAGCAAAGGAATAACTGTGAACTCCTATCGTTTCTGTCGGAGGAATTGTTCTTCCTTGGGGAGGAAGAATTTCTGCGACAGTGGTCGTGCCGCTTTCTGTCCGTATAGTTGACAGACGCGTTCGATTAGTCTTCCACTTGGCCTGGTTCCTATAGCCAGGTCACCTGTTAATGTCTGATTGGAGCATGTAATCAGTATGTGTTTACTATTTTATGTGTTTGTGTATGTCCCATATTGGTGTGAGCTCTTCTATATATGCACTTCATTCTAACACTGTAAGTTATGTAACTTTTATGAATATTGATACCCGTTGTACATATTTTCTAACATCTTCACCAAGTCTTGTAAATTCTGCACATATATCATCATGTACATTGCCCATATTGTGATTAGTCCATTTATGTAGTGTATGTATAGTTATTAGTACCATGAACGATGGACATCCTACGGACTTGGACACTTGTTTAAATGTGTAATGTATGTTGTGCTTTGTCTTTTGTTTGTTATTGTGCCTGTTATACAGACGCTTGTCCCTTAGCTTTGTTGCGTCCCATGAGACAATAAACTTTTTCTAAACACATAACGGAAACGTACACTGGTCTGAGAGCACACTAGTTCTGGATGGTTGGCAAAGTGCCGCCTTTTCCATAACACGTGGGGTCCGTCAGGGATGTCCATTGTATCCTGTGCTATTTGTCCTCAGCCTTGAGCCATACTTGCGTGCTCTTGACGCGGATTCACGTGTCCGGGGTCTTGCGCTTCCTGGTAGCGGTGTCGTGAAAGTCACAGCTTTCGCTGATGATATAATCTTGTACCTTTCAGATGAAGATAGTCTTTCACGCAGCCTGCGTGTATGGCCACAGTATGGCCACATTTCATTTCTCAGTATGGCCACATTTCAGGTGCAGCGTTGAACATCTCCAAATCCCGGTATTTCTTCATTGGCTCTCCAAACTCCAGGCTTAGCATCGGTGTTCCCATTCATCCGGCCGCGTCCCTTCGTATTTTAGGTATCTTATACAACCACTACGGCATTTGCGAATCTGTTTGGTTAAACGCTCTCGAGGAAGTAAGACTGAAAATTCAGGATGCACGGGATTTTGACTTCCCGCTTCTTGAGCGGAGGTACCTTGCGCAGACTGTATTTTGCGGTCGCATTTGGTACCTTTCTCACGTCGTGCAACCATCTTTACGTATCGTGCGATCACTGCAGTCTGCTTTGTGTTCCTTTTTTTTTTTTTTGGTCAGGCGGCACTGAGTTGGTCTCTCGTGCGGCACTGGGACAGCAGCGTGCTCAGGGATGCTTTGCTTTCCCTTCAGTGTCCATACACTGTCGGCTGCTGGCATTGCGCTTCCTTTCGCGCCTAATGCAAGGGGAGTAATCTCCCGCACGAACGCTTGCATATTACTTTCTGGGTACTCACCTTCGGCATTTGATGCCTAATGTGCAGCTTAACAGGGGGCCGCAGTCAATAGCACTTCCTGCGTTTTATGCAACAACTGTTGCATTTTTCGCCATGTCAAGTCGAGCTGTCCTGGCATAGATGTTTTGAACAACTACATAGTTGAGACGACTGCTGCTTTGTTACTTCCGTTGGTCTCGCCAGCCCGCCGTGCTCGCTCTAGACGGGTGTCTTGGAGCTCCTTAACGGCTTCTTTTCTGCCTGGACACCATTCGGGACTTCATGTGGCGCCTGGGATGGGGTGTACCTCCCACTCTCGACCGCCTCGAAAGGTGGAGAATAGTCCAGTCAGCAACATGTCCGAACTGCTCCCTTCGGGAAACAAATTAGCATTTTCTGAGGCATTTTGTCATTTCTCGCGTTTTTTTGGAAAGCCACACATGCCGGATTTTGCTGCCTCAGAGTAAATCGCTTTGTTTTTTTCTGGGCGTTGTTCGCGAGGCCGCTTCGCTTGTCTTCTCATTGTTGCCGGCTCTTTCTGCCTCTGGCGCAACCGCTGCGAGGCGGTTGCAGCGGGCCGCCGCCGCCGCACGCTCTACCCGATTCTAGAGCGATTGTACTCGAGCTGCTCCCTGTTTTATTGGAGGAGCTCTTCTTCCTCGGTGAAGAGGAATTTCTTCGGCACTGGTCGTGCCCTTTTGTGTCGGTCTGTGACGGACGAGTGAAACTTGTCTTTCGGCCGGCCTGGTATTAGTAGGCTGATCTGTCGATGCGCCGGCAGAAATAGCATGCCAACATGTAAATATGCAAAATGTACATATTTATGTTTTATTTGTCTCTTGTTTACCTTGAAGTATTTTGTGGTTGTGTTTGTGTGAACCATCGAATGTAAATGTTCTTTCAACGTCATCTCATATCCATGTTCATGTAAATGACGTCTGTCTTGTCATCATCGTTAGAGTATGTCTAAGACGGAAATGTTCTGTTGAGTGTTATTGACGTTTGTGGCAGTAAATTTTTTCTAAACATAACGGAAGCGCGGCTCATGCCGTTCCAACGTGTGTAGTAGCGAAGACCTTTTGGAGGATTATCCACAGGTGTATGCCAGGGTTACGGATCGCGCACTACTGCACAAGAGGCCGGTGCCCACGCGGTGCCGTCGGGAGGCTGGTAATCACCGCGGGCGAATACGTCCTTTGGCGGAATCGCTGCAGAGCATGTATCCGTCGGCAACTCTTGCGGCTGCAGTGGCCGCTTTTAGCGCAGTTTAGGCAAACGCTGCTCAGTTATCTTGAGTCCCAAGTGGAAACACACATCGAAGCAGAATTCCTGCGGCACTGGTCGTGTCCTTTTTTGGTACTGGTTAATAAAAGAGTGCGGCTCACAGTGGCACTCCCAGATTTTGCAGTGTTATGACACGGTCTTATCAAGCCGAGTTAAGTGCGCTAGTCGAAAGATGTAAAGTATGGAGTGTTGTACTGTTTATTGTATATGCGATGTCAAGTGGTTATGTTAATTGAGATGAGCCAACAAATAGCATTTGGTGCATAGTCTCTGATTGGTTTTGGTAATAGGTGTTGTATGGTCTCCGGAAGATATTCGGTTCTTTAGGTAAATTGTACAATTCTGAAACATTGCCTGTTTGATTTTGTAGAAAGTAAACCTTTTCTGCAGCTGTGAAACATATCTTTTTGCAATAACATTTGTGCGTCTGTTGACGTTGTGTTTCGTCGCGATGTTTTGTTCGATTGCAATGGACGTCCACGGTTTGTGAGAATAAATTTCTCTTAACACAGAAACATATTTGCGTAAAGAGCGGACACTATTCCGTAGAGCCTGGTGGCTACTGCGCTGCTTTCAGCGCCACGGGCGGCTGGACAGACCCGCAATGTCTTCAGCATAAATAAAACAGAAGTCTCTCTTGCCAACGCTGGGATTCGAACCCGTACCCTCATGCTCCGAAAGCGAGGTCTTTACCACTAGGCTACACGCCCATGTTTCCACAATGGGAATATTTGTAGAGTAAATCTAAACCACACAATTGTGTACCCTTCGTGCAAAACAAACGTAGAAAGACAACTCTTTCTAGTCAAATTTTACTTATTCTTGTGGTAACGGATTTAAAGTCCTCAGCGGGGCACTATGTAGAGCCGATATGGATATTTGCAGAGATCAATAAGAATTTTTTATTTGAAAAACATTTGATGCTAAACTTGAGTCATTATGGTGCTCCAGGCGGTCATTACATGTGTTGACTAACGAGTAAAACCGAGCATGGATACGCCATCTAGCGGTAGGTCAGACCCTTCCTTGCTCGGCCGCGAAAGGACTCGAGTGGCCACTCTTTAGGAAAGTATATTTCTCTATGGGTTGATGGTCAAAATGTACACAAAAATCGTCATCACGAAACGTCGTCACCATGGGACGCCATCATTACGGTGCACATCGCAAAAATTTTCGACGTCACAAGTTCTGACGTCATGCCTTGTGACGAAGCCTCACGACGCCATTGTATTGGCTTCCTTTGAACGGCGAATAAAAACCGGAGAGCGCGTGCTCTCAGGAGGGGAGAATGAAGGCGGCGCCTATATAGCTGTGAGTATGGCACTCGAAGCCATAGATCGTGTCCTCCACTTCCTTATCCGTAGACTGAGAGGCGTGAGTGAAACAACTCTATTGTCAATCCGGCATAAAGGGGGAAGAGGTAGGGGAATTAAAGCGAGACTCTAACGAGCTCGGACGTCCCGGAGCAGCAACCGACTCGCGTCAAACCCATGGGGAGCACCGCTTTCCGCCGCTGGCGTTCCAGGATGCTGAGCAGGGGTTCGACCACGTCTCTTTGGTTACCTGGCTCTTGGCTCATTAGTTTTGCTGCTGATGGTAGACGCTAACGTGGTTGCTTGGGCGAGTTGGTACGACATGATTCACATAAAAAACAGCCCCAATAACGAGGGACAAGAGAAAGAAGGAGACAGACCGCGGCACTGTACTTACAACAAGATTTATTTGCTAGAACCGCACAATATATACTTGGGCAGTATCTGACAAAAAAGAGAACAATACAAAACAAAGAAAACAGAATCCACCTAACAACCACGTAGTCATCGCCACAATGCACCATGAACAACACGTCTGCTAACGTTCCGAAGGAAATCTATTTCTTTTTGTGATAGCGCAGTGCCGCTGTCTGTCTCCTTCTGTCTCTTGTCCCTCGTTATTGGCGCTGCTTTTTATGTGAATGATGGTAGCCGGCATTGCCTCTTGGTTACCCGGCTGTGGCCAAAGACGTACGCAGTAGCAGTCATCGCAGCAGACACCGGAGTACTCACAACGTCGGGAAGCATACGATGCAAGTCGATCACGCTACCCGAGGAATATGGAATCACACTGGCACTGGAGATCTCGGATTGCCGCGCGGTTCTCAGCAACTCGAAGCCAGCAATAGTCAACTCTGCTTCAAACAACGTCCATGGAACCACCGCAAGAGTATGTTCAACGATAGCAACACCGGAAACCAACGTTACCGTCAAGTGGCTCCCTGAGCACGCTGGGGAGCTGGACGCGGCCGCGAACGACAACGAGGAGGCCGATACGGAGGCACATGCTCTCACTAGCCGCGGGTTTTCCTCAACACAGTCCTCGAAGCCGGAACGACCCGATGCCGAAGACGAAGAGCATTCCATCACAACCTACGCCGACGTTCTGCAGTGGTCCACAACGAGCAGACTGCTCTACCCACCACGTCACCGAGACCTAGAACGCAGCGAAGCAGCCACTCTACGGAAGTTGCAAGTACAAGCCAATTGGACTCCCGTCTGGGCAAAGGATGTCTGTCCGGAGGTATATACTCCGCATGTATGGGCCAACACTGCAAGAAGGCGTGAGCCACACAGAGGCACCTCCTCTAGGACGGTGCGCCACCGCCTGTTAACCAAGAATAAGTGCAAACTAACATCAGCAGCAAAATCATCAGCCAAGGGCCAGGCAACCATGTGTTAGAATAAATGTTTAACGATTCAGAGTATACATAGCACCCTACAATGGGAGAGCACAAAGTCGTCCCGACACGTGTGTGTGTTTAGAAAATTTTATTGTCAGAAACTTCAATAACACTCAACAGAACATTTCCTTCTTAGACATACTCTAACAATGATGACAAAGCAGACGTCATTTACATGAACATGGATATGAGATGACGTTGAAAGAACACGTACATTCGATTGTTCACACAAACACAACCACAAAAGGAAAAAAATTCCATCATATCCACGAAGTGAATGATGATGAGTGGGCGAAGCTCCGGAGGTAAACCTGGTAAACCATGAATCCTCTGTACATTTTACCCACTCGATTTTATTACATCGCTCCCCCTAGCGTACGTCGCCGCACTAAATCGAACGATTGCCTTCAACCAATGACACGCGCCATATGTGACATCATTCCTATTTTATAAGATCTCGCGTCTTTCATCAACTACAAGTACCGCTTTCTAGTTTATAACATCTTGCATCTTTTCATCATCAGCTACAAGTACCACCATCTAGTAAACACTACAAGAACTAAACGAGAGGTGGCTACATACAGGAGACGGTACCGCCATCTAGTGAACACTGCAAGAACTAAACTAGAGGTGGCTACATACAGGGGACGGTACCGCCATCTAGTGAACACTGCAAGAACTAAACTAGAGGTGGCTACATACAGGCTACAGGGGACGCACAGCCCATGCCCTAAGGAGCTTCGCCCCTAAAGAATATTTCAAGGTAAACAACAGACACAAATAAAACATGAATACGTACATTTGCATATTTACATATTGGCAGGCCATTTCTGCCGGCGCATCGACACATCAGCCTACCAATACCAGGCCGGCCGAAAGACAAGTTTCACCCGTCCATCACAGACCGACACAAAAGGGCAAGACCAGTGCCGAAGAAATTCCTCTTCACCGAGGAAGAAGAGCTCCTCCGATAAAACAGGGAGCAGCTCCGAGTACAATCGTTCTAGTAGCGGGTAGAGCGCGCGGCGGCGGTGGCCCGCTGCAACCGCCTCGCAGCGGTTGCGCCAGAGGCAGAAAGAGCCGGCAACAATGAGACGACAAGCG
Source organism: Rhipicephalus microplus (assembly GCF_013339725.1). NCBI lineage: Eukaryota > Metazoa > Arthropoda > Arachnida > Ixodida > Ixodidae > Rhipicephalus > Rhipicephalus microplus. The sequence goes on from NC_051167.1 coordinate 80,959,974, forward strand.
AAGCGGCCTCACGAACAACTCCCAGAAAAAACGAAGCGATTTACTCTGAGGCAGCGAAATCCGGCATGTGTGGCTTTCCAAAAACACGCGAGAAATGACACAATGCCTCAGAAAATGCTGATTTGTTTCCCGAAGGGAGCTGTTCGGACATGTTGCTGACTGGACCATTCTCCACCTTTCGAGGCGGTCGAGAGTGCGAAGGACACCCCATCCCAGGCGCCACATGAAGTCCCGAAGGTGTCCAGGCAGAAAAGAAGCCGTTAAGGAGCTCCAAGACACCCGTCTAGAGTGAGCACGGCGGGCTGGCGAGACCAACGGAAGCAACAAAGCAGCAGTTGTCTCAACTATGTGGTTGTTCAAAACATCTATGTCAGGACAGCTCGACTTGACATGGCGAAAAAATGCAACAGTTGTTGCATAAAACGCAGGAAGTGCTATTGACTGCGGCCCCCTGTTAAGCTGCACATTAGGCATCAAATGCCGAAGGTGAGTACCCAGAAAGTAATATGCAAGCGTTCGTGCGGGAGATTACTCCCCTTGCATTAGGCGCGAAAGGAAGCGCAATGCCAGCAGCCGACAGTGTATGGACACTGAAGGGAAAGCAAAGCATCCCTGAGCACGCTGCTGTCCCAGTGCCGCACGAGAGACCAACTCGGTCCCGCCTGACAAAAAAAAAGGAACACAAAGCAGACTGCAGTGATCGCACGATACGTAAAGGTGGTTGCACGACGTGAGAAAGGTACCAAATGCGACCGCAAAATACAGTCTGCGCAACGTACCTCCGCTCAAGAAGCGGGAAGTCAAAATCCCGTTCATCCTGAATTTTCAGTCTTACTTCTTCGAGAGCGTTTAACCAAACGGATTCGCAAATGCCGTTGTGGTTGTATAAAATACCTCAAATACGAAGGTACGTGGCCGGCTAAATAGGAAAACCGGCGCCAGGTTTAAGAGAATTTTATTTCCGGGTATATCTTACACAGCTTATGTGCACACAGAAAAATGGGCAATGGTGATCAATGCGTATGAACAATGCAAGCTGTTACATACAGCGAATAGAACTTATTGCGTATGCAGTGACGTACAATGCAAGAATTGTACAACAAAGACAAGACATCCGCGACATCGAGATGATTAAACCAGAAGATGCAGACGGAGATGCATATTCTCAATCAGACCCCGATAATGGCGCGAATCATGACTCATGAGTCGTGGCGTTCTATTTTGTTCTGGTTTATAAGTCTTTCATTTTATTGTTGTCAGCCTTTTGTTCTGTCATATGCTTTGATGAATGGGTGGCTAAATGACGGTGTTTTTACGGTGTTGTTGCCTTTTGTTCAATCTGGTTAACTTTCTTTTGATAAGCATTTTTGTAGTTCCCAGACGTTTCGGTTAGTTCACATGCATCGGCGCTACATCTGCTGTAGTAGATGCGTGGCGGCGGTTTATGGACGGAGGGACATTGCAGTGCCGCGACCCCAAATGAAGATGGTTTTCTCCTCATCCAACCTCTAAGAAGACCACGCCATCACACGGTGCCCTGCCCACGAAGGTGTAGGAGGAAACGAACGCGCAGACCGCATAGCTCGAGCATTAACTTTCCCAGCCGCGGACATGCCGACCTGGGCGGATTACTTCACACCTAAGCTTCCGCGAGATACCCTTGAGAGCCAAAGACTGGCCCGGCAGACGATGGCGCCACCCCACCGTAAATTGACCCGCTGGCAATCCAGGGATTAAAGACGAATACAGACGAACACATATCCCAACATTCACACACTTAGCAAAATCCGGCCATTCCAATTTGCTGACCGCTGCCCTTGGTGCGGTGACACACCGACACTCGAGCACATCACTTGGACTTGCCAACAAAGACCAGCAGAGGGTAACTCACCCCTTATCACACGAAACGAATTTAAAAGGTCGTGGGGGGTGCGATTCACCCGGAAGGACCTGGGAAACCAGAGGGCATCCTTGGGACCAAGCCGAGCGAGCCGCTCTGGCAAGTGGGGCCCTGGAATAAGGGCTCCACCCACGGAAACCTTAGTATACCGTTTCAATAAATGTTTATTCCTCCTCCTCCTCCTCAGTGTCGTCTTAGAAGGATGTACGATCGACCCTGCGAGTTTTCCAAGTTGGAAACTAACTTGAATTCAAACGCAAGCTAGCGCACATGATCGCATAGCGCCGCGTCCTCTACGGGAGAAGAGCGCACGTTCACAAAGGCGAAACGCTCGGGCACACCTGTCTAGCGAGTTTCGCAAGGCGCGAACTCTCGTGCCCCTGTCAACAGAGGCCTGCGAGACGACTCGACCCAGCCGTGAAAGCGACGGCGCCAACAATACGAGTGGCGCGAAATCACGTTGTACACGTCAAATACCTAAAAAAAGGCACATCCACGAGGACCGCACGAGCGTGCGCTGTGAGAGGCTAAGGTAGTGTAAAAGGCGCATCAAACGCGCACTTCCGGTTCCTACGAGGCACACGCCGGAGCCGATCTCGCACACATCCTCAGAGCACGCGGTAACGTGCTCCGGCAACGGTGTGTATACGTCACGGTTCCTTTCTTTTCTTGAAAAGGCGACGAGATGAACGGCGGCACATGACTTCCAAGTGGTCAGCGTCGTAAATAGTGGCCAGAAGGAGAAGAAACAAAAACAAAAGTGTCTTCGGACACTGGCGTTTTGTCTCGGGAAAGAAAAAAAAAGTCACTGAAGAAAGTGTACACAAAATAGAGGAGAGTCATAAAATCTGAACAAGAGAAAGAAGTGTGTGTGTGTGTGTGTGTGTGTGTGTGTGCGTGTGTGTGTGTGTGTGTGTGTGTGTGTGTGTGTGTGTGTGTGTGTGTGTGTGTGTGTGTGTGTGTGTGTGTGTGTGTGTGTGTGCGTGTGTGCGTGCGCGCTTTGAAGAAAGGGGAAGGAGGAAGGGATAGTGTACGACTTGTGTTCACGCGATGTTACAAGTGAACGCACCCAGCATTTTATCCTCTGAATGCAGCAGTCTTGTTGTGCATGGTCATTCCAGGATGACGGAAGAATCAGCGAGGTAGAACTAACTGAAAAAAAAAGTGAAAGAAAAATTTTACTGGCTACTTCAGTTGGGGGCGCAGCGATAAGCTTGAAGTTTAGAAGCGCCAATCCAGCGAACAAAGCCCGCGAGCTGTGTAAGGCGTGCTTAAAAGAAAGTGCTTCTCACTTTCCAGTTTTGCGGCCTTTTTAGCTCGTTTCTTTTGAAAAACGGAAACACTTTTCAGAGGTCGTGTCACGAACTCCCTAGAGTTCACGAGCCTCAGTCATGACTACAGCACGCTTCAGCGAGGGCGGAACAAATTCGCTACGCCCCTTTTAGCCCTCCATATTTGGTTCAGACGTATGCACCATACACCGAAACAGGTACGGACTCCCTTTCGCAGTTTGTTCTATATGGGAAATATTCGAGAGTGTCCGACGGACAACGTTGTCCGTGTTCATCAAGTTTTAAAAGACGGCAGCTAACTATTACGTTTCAAGGTAATCGGATTGGTACTGAGCCGTACTCGCTTGCAGGCTGCAGAATACCAAAGCTAACTGTCGAACTTCTATGTTCTTTTTGGCTAACTGCTGATTTCACAGGCGTAAACATGGGAAAGCTTGGAAGAAGGAGGTTTTGACCCCTTTGATTCCGGCTACTCTGCTTTGCTCATAGTCAGCCCCGAGTTGGCAGAGCCACCACAACGGGTCGCCATATCGCTGTACGAACGGTCTTTCGAAAGACAGTTTGCTTCAATATTAACGGGAACTAACGGACAATGCTGCCTGGACAAGTATAAGGGATATTATTAGAAGTAATATTAACGTAATTGTAAAGGTAATTGATTATTATTGATATGTGGGGTTTAACGTCCCGAAACTGCGATATGATTATGAGATACGCCGTAGTGGAGGGCTCCAGAAATTTCGACCACCCGGGGTTCTTTAACGTGCACCCAAATCTGAGCACACGGGCCTATATAGTCTTTCTGCCTCCATCGGAAATGCGGCCGCCGCAGCCGAGATTCGATCCCGCGACTTGCGGGTCAACAGCCGAGTACTTTAGTCACTAGACCAACGTGGTGGAGCCGTAAATGCGAAGATAGAAGTAGTCGACGAAAAGATAACTTGCCACCAGCACGATCCGAACCTGCGACCTTCGAATAATGCGTCCGATGCTCTTCAACTCAGCTACAGTGACGGTCATCCTCCCCGATATATGTGCATTTAAACGTGGGAGCATCAGGTCAGCGCCACCTTTTGCCATTCTAGGTGAGTGTGAAACACTCTTTCTGCCTCTTAGGTGTCACGTAGTACGGTTCCTTCAACAGTATTACAAAAACTCATTTCGTCTCTTATGTATTCTCCTTAGATGTCTCTAAAGCCATAGCATTCTTTTTTTTTTTGCTTCTCAGAAGTCGATGCATTGACCCCCGACCACAGCAGCGCTGCACCCAAGCTATCTGTACCGCATTTGATTTTGTATTTTACCCAGCATCGCAAGCACTGCAGACCTTTCTGTACCTCACAGCTATCTTGCAATGCCTCCTGGATCGGCCCGCCTTTGACCAAACGACGTCATTTGATGACATCAAAACGTGACGTCACGCAATAATGACGCCACGCATTTAGGCGATCCGTAATGTAATGATGACTCTATATTTGACATCCCTGCACGCAGATTTCTTGCATTATTCATGTTCGTACAGACGCCGGTGACGTTCAGTTTTCGCTTTTGGTGTGGTGTATAAGTAAGTATGCGCGTGCGCATGGAGGGGGAGGCAAGGGGGGCGACTGCCCCCTATAGTCATCTAGGAGGGGGAGGGACGGGATACCGTGCCCACACTTTGACATAATAGGGTGACGAGGCGCCGAAACTCGGGGGGGGGGGGGGGCGCAATGTCGTAATATAGGGAGGGGGCACTACGACGAATACGACGAACTCTCGCCTTCTCTCTCTCCCATTGAAGCGGAACCCCGAGCACACCAATGGGTACGAGGCTTTCTCCTTAAAAACATTCGATGATGCTGCCTGTTCAAACCGCATAAATCAATCAGAGACAGACAACATGCGTGTTGAAAACTGAAGTGAACACTCAATTAGTTACTCTTAGAGCGTACCGCGGGTTATTGAGGTCAGCACCGTTGTGACAACCCGGCGCAGTTCCGCACCGCCGCATAACATGGTAGCGACGCGGATCGAGAGTCGGCGGCCCGTTCTCCGATTGGCCGCCGCCTGCGTCGTCATTGCCGGTAACGATCCATTGCGCAACACCTTTCGTCGCAGCAGCCACGCGCGCACGCACGATCAACGACGGCGTACACGCTGCCTCGCACGACTGCTCGGATTCGTATAAGGTCGTGCGGGAGTCATGCGCAGTGCGCGGCTTTTCTTCCTCACAATCCGAGCCAGTTAAGCCTCGCGCGATAACCATTACCGTGCACCAGTCCATATAGCAGTGTAGACAGAGCGAAATGGGATTGTATGCACGCTTGCGCTAGTTCGCGCATTGTGGCGCTATGGAAAGTGGTGTCCGTATAGCAAGGCGTCCATTCGGGGCTAGTTCGTACATTGTGAAATGGATTAAAACACGAAAACGGTAAAAGAAAGGCAAGGCAGATACTCCTGCAGTTTTCTTCACGCAGTACCGTTACTCTATGCAGTACTTCGTTCTCTTTTGCTGTTTGTTTCTTTCATTCGCCCGTTTTTTGCTCGTGTTTTAAAGCGGAACATTCTTTGTGATGAGCTTTGTATGATTATTGCCCACGAGTGAAGCCATTCCAACCTTACGATGGCGGCTACGGCAGCCATCTTACTAGCGGCATGACGAGCTGTTGGCGTTCGCCGATTGAGAAGGAGCCTTTTTTCGCACGGCCTGCAAGTTTAACATGGCAACTTTTTCTGGTCATATAGTGCTCAAAGTGCGCCCTAGTGTTACTAGTTTTTTTTTTTTAGTAAGCCTCGAATGCAAGACAACTTTTGTTGGAAATTAAGTCACCGATACTAGTCTCTGCTGATTACTTCTTCGGAATCGACAATCTTTTAAGTTATAATTGACGTAGCTTTTAGACTAACAAATCAAAGCCGCCTAATGTCTAAGTGGGAACCACCGGAAAATAGCATGTTTCTGAGATTTTCGCAGGGCAAAAGCTAGCTTCACTACTGCTGGCAGAGCATTGCGGGAGCTTCAACTCTAGCAATTTTTTTTTTCTTGAACCTTTTTGGGATGGGCACGCATATATGCATTTACATACATATGTGTGCACACACACGCGCGCGCACGCGTACATACTCATTCACGCTTACATGCGTACAGACAAATGAACACGCGCCCATCGGGTATGAACACACATGCACGAACACACACATACACAGGCACTCAGGCCGATTCCCATGCATGTCAAATTTCCCGTGTCTGAAGCCCGACTCCTTCGCCGACTTGTGCTCGAGTTCGCTACAAGTGTGAGAACTGGCCTACATTGGCCTATAGTGCACGAGAGAATGGTACTCGCGGGAACCTGTAATTAAGATCATTCGGCAACTTTCGGACGACGTAAGCAGGACACACCCGACGTGGAAAACCTAGGAGGGCGTTAGCGTCTGTAGCTCGCGATTCAGCTGGGTCCTCCTTTGTGCATTCGTCTAATTTCTTTTTTTCTTTTTTCTTTGTTTCTTTCTTTTCTTCTTTCTTTTTATAATCTCTAGAACTCACCCATGAGTTGACTCAATGAAACTCAGACCAAGCCATGAGTCTGAGTCAGAGTGAGTCCGAAACGCAATATATCGTTATTGGCTGAGTCTGAGTGAGTGCCACTTCATTCATTTGTTTTTTTTTTTTTTTGCCGCCCTATGGCCCCTACATACTGAGGAAAAAAACTGTGCATTGCGAGTTGCATGCTACTGATTCAGCACACAGCCCTGCAGAGCTGCCCCGGATATCTATGCCGTAGAAAAGATAGATGATCCTTTGAGTCTTGTGTGGCATTTGACACGAACCGCATTATGTCTGAACTGACTCAGAACGCCAATATGATTGCATGAGCGCTTAAAATCATAACTTCGAGTGCCGCATGACACGTGGACTTAATAGGTACGAGTGTACACGTGCAGAACAGGATTCGACTAAATGTCGACGACTTTAAGTGTCAAGGCTAAATGACTAATATAAAGTTCCCGCTAACGTACGGGAACACAAAGCACAACCTATATATCTGATCTCCATCTAGACCGGTAATGTGAGGACTCAACAATCGTCAAACACATTTGCCTCTTTAGCTGTGAGATTATGTAGGAGCAGAGATAAACGCTGGCTAGGAATTTCATGCAACAAGCGCCGTTTTCAAACATTCTTGGTAACACACGTTCGGTGTGATCGAAATACTGCCCTCTCGATGAAAAAAAAAATCCGTTGAATGAGGAATGTCGCTAGAGTCCACGTTTCGACCGATGGCACATCATACACTGTGACGCATCGTGTATATCCCTGCGCTCTTCACCATGCCCAGGTGCAACACCATGCTTAAGCGCACCGCCAACGAAACCTCTCCAGCAATCATTCAAGAACTGTCCTTCTATTCCCTTGTACTTCAATCCCTGTCACACCAATCCGGTAATCCTGTACAGCACACGGCACAGTACGCGGTAATCACGTGCACTGCCGGTAACACGGCGATCCACTTCCATACTGTACATAGTATACAGTATATACTCTCTTGCGCAGCAACCGTTACCGATACAGCCATACCCTACGCATACCAAAGAGGCTCACTTTTCGCGTACATGTTAGTACGAAGTGCCTAAGGCAATGCCAGTCCTAATTCACGAAAGTCATTCATGCGAAAGAAACAACTATATACCTCACGCGTGACACCTTTCGCGTATACCGTTCCAAAGTCAGCCGTCATAATGGCCAGCGAGCCGTTTACATCATGTGACTGCAAGACAATGGCCGCTGCGCCAGAAAACGACTGCGGCGAGCGGATTATCCAGCAGGACGGCGTGTATCTTGTTTCCACTCAGTTCGCTTCTGCATGTCTCGAATATGAGAGTGGCTCGTTGAATACGAAAGCCGATATGAGCGAATGCTCTGCCAGCGACTCAGCAAGGCCAAAAGTGGGCGTGTCTGCGGCATTCCAAAGTGTGCCTGCTCATGCTTGGAGAAAACTTATTACTGGTACGCCACGAACTGGTATGTCACGAACAGCTAGCTACACAGCGGCTGCAATGGATATCGCTGGCTCAAAGGAATGGAAGAGAAAACAAATTGGAGGCGACCCTAATTCTTGTCTTAGATGTTTGGTCGTTTACAATCCGAATTTGGCGTTCATGTGCTCTGGTGTACTCCTTGGCATAACGTTCGTGTAAACTTAAGAGCTCGTTTTCTTCGTTAGACACAGTAATAACCAGGACTAACAGAGAAGGATACCAAGGAAGACATAGAGGATGTCATTAGAAGTGATTGTAGTTTAAATGCGAGGAAAGAAAAGTGGACGAAAAGACAACTTCTCACCTAAATAACTTGCGAGTGCCTCGTTCTGGCAGACTAGATACCTTCAGCTATTATGCGAAGGATTATTTGTCAGCTGCCAGCTCGTAATACGCCCACACGCTACGTGACACCAACAGGTAAAAAAAATAAAGAGTTCCACACTCGCCGTAATGCAGCAGGCGGGCGCTGACTAACACTCCCACTTTATATGCACATATATACCCCATAAAGTGGATGTGGGGATTGCCGCCGTGGTAGTTCAGTTGGGAGCATCGGACGCCTTAGTCGAAGGTCGCAGGTTCGGATCCTGCCGGCGGAAAGCTATCGTTTAGTGCACTTTTCTTCCTTCACATTTACGTTACGATTACTTCTAATAACGTACCCTACGCTTTCCTTTCCATCATTGTCTGTTAGTTCTGGTTAATATTCTGTTAACTGTGTGTTTGCCCCTCGTAATATAGTCCGTGCCCGCGACGTCCTTACAACGGATGTAGTTGTCTCCGCCTCCTCTTCTGCCGTTTTACAAGAGAATGACAGTGAGAATGCTGTTTTCCTATGTATTCTTGCTAGCCCGAAATTTCTGTTTTCTGCCTAAAGATCGAAAGCGAAATTGGTAGTACATTCGTAAAATCAAAATGACAAAACGAAACCATCAGAGATACACTAGTATATGCGCGTGCAGCTTAGATCTCCACTAGGTCGGGGAGGGGGGGGGGAGTCAAGATTTACCCTCATCAGCAACCTTGAGTTGGTTGAGTCCGAAAGCAAACAAGCTTTAATTAATTGCCGTGGAGGAAAAAATGCAAACAAAGCAACAACAGGCTCCCCGCAGCGGCATATTTCTGGCCCCTGCTTTCAGGGGTAGAAGTAGTAAGGGAGCAGTTGCTAAAGTGCATCACCAAGCTTCATCGGATGCTGTTATCGTTAAGAAGCTGCGTGATCATCACCGTGCATTTCAAACAAGGACCGGGAGACCGCCCTTTTCCCCTTCTTTTTCGCACGCCTATGCTCATGAGAATGTATTTGAATGCAAGAGCGACCCGAGTATGGTCGCAACGCCACACCCCGGCTTTCTGGGAAAGTACAGTCCCTGCAGTTTTCACGCGGAGCAGCAACTTTGCACACGGCACTCTCGGCACGTATACGGACTTTTAATGTCGCGCGGCGCTGCAGTTCCCGGACTTGAGCCTGAAAGCACGACGAGCGTGTTCAAGACTAAGGGAGGGGGTGGTTCGTTCTGTTTTTACGACCCGGAGAAAACAAATATTGAACAAAAACGAAGGAACAAGAGACCAGGCACGCATGCTAGACGGAGGCAACCTTGACGGACATTCCGTTTTCGCTTTTACGAGCACCGCAAGAAAACCGGGGTGACGTTTAGGCAGCGGAGCTCAAAATCCATTACGTGAGGAAAAGGGTGCGGTTTATTTTCACGTGGCGGCGCTCCATCGTTCAAGGACGGGCGAAACAATGACCGTTGAGGGGACACCTTACCGTGCTTTCTTTTATTTGTTTTTTTTAAATAACTGCATCCGAGAAAATGTGTATAATAAAATCGCGGCCCCAAAACAAGGGCATTGTAATGAGTGATGTCATAACGAAGGGCTCCGGAAAATGAATTTCGACCGTTTGGCGTTCTTTAGCGTCCACTGACATCACACAGTAAACGAATCACTGCGACCGTCGTGGCCGTCGTGACCGGTAACGAACCCACGACCTTCGGCTCAGAAGCCGAGCACCAATCCATTGTTGCTGACTTCACTGTGTTCTTGATTCATGAAGCTTACGATATACCGTATATATGTCGAAAAAGTTTGTTGTGTCTAACAACAACATCAACACATCCAGACATAAGCTTGAGTGGCGCAAGTCGGGAAGCGTCGAAGCATATAGCATGCTGCTGAAGAAGAAGACTTGTACACGTAGTCCTGGTCAAAATGTCCCCGGCCGTGCTTCCCTTGAAATGCATGAAATACTGGCCATGAAACTTTTGACCCCCCCCCCCCCCCCCGCTATTCTGTGCTTTCGTACGTGAAGCATTCCTGTTGTAAGGGTGATTTTCGACACCTTTGGCAGACGTACACTTTGGCAGCGCCACGATTAGTCTTTCTTTACTCATAGCGATGTACGTGACATGGTGCAGTACTGCAAAACCAAACGCGGTAATAAGAGGTTTTCGCGTCCGTTGGTATTACGACTTAGCCTTATTTCAATAGCTATTCAAACAAGAGTAAATGCGGTAGGAAACGCTAAATAACACATTTTTACAATCGCTTCTTTTGTCTTTCCAAACAAAGGTGCCCCACCTTACCTTTCTCTTTTTGTTCAGTAGACTGCCGAGTATGAGCAGCGCAACCTATTTCCCAAGTGTCTTTCTACCGATCTAGATAAATCCGGGCATTCTTCGTTTATCGTTTCTTCGAAGTCTCACTGCGCTAGCGCTGCGTCCGACAGGGCGTGTGTTCGTAGTCGTTGTTGTGTGACAAAGGACGAATCTAAAGGAAATAAAAAAAACAAAGCAAAATAAACACCACCGCGCGAGACAGGGATACATAAACCTTCTGCCGGCCATGGGTCTCGCATACCGCATTTGCCTGCGTAGGACCCGCACTTGTTCTTTCGCTCTATCGTGAGGTGCACAGCGGCGTGTGCAAAGGAAATTAATGAGGCCAAGCGCGCCACCATGTAGAGTTTCCTAAAATTAACTAGAGGGCACTCTGGCGCTGCGATTGTTCAACGACCATGGGAATGGTGAGTAGTACGCGGACTTGCCTAGTCTTCGTACTTGCGGGCCTCGAGTCGCACTTGTGGCTTGGTCTATTGCTGTGTTTCGGTTTTGTTTCGAAGAAAAGAACCAACCATTTTGAACTTCGGTACCCAATTCAAAGTGGTAAGCCTAAAAGATTAATGTGGTGAAGCGCAACGGCTGAACATTTGCTGATTTTCGTTTCGTGACGAAACAGCTTCAAGCGACGCGAACCCAACCGAAGCCGAAAGTATGGAGATAAGGCTAATCCGTGCACTTGTCGTCATTCCCACGCTCACTAAAGCACCGTACGTTGCAGCTTCCATAGATTCGAGTGCCAAAGTTCCCTCTGGCGTAATTATAGGAAAATATATGCGCGCCAGCAAGAACGTGCTTTGCCTCACCATCTGAAAATTAAAAAAAAAAAAAACTAGCTAAGTTAGATGGCAGGGCAACTGTCATTGAGAGACGTTCGACTCCCAAGTGGGGACGAATTTTTCGTCTACTAAGTACCTGTCTCTGCGAGCAATTCACACAGATTTTCTTTGTCACTTTGTGTTACGAAAGAATAAAAGATTATTCTTCGCTACCAGAATTGTCGTTAGAGAATTATCATCCTCATAATTCTCACGTCATAAAGAAGAGATAGATAACAAATTGGCATGCCCAATATGAAAGAGAACACAGATTTCGTATTCAAAATGGCATTACTGGCGGGCTGCGTGTAGCAATGCGACGTTATTGATCTGCAAGATGTGTTGCTCACGATTGCGCACGCGCAAAAATAGTTGCCTTTCACGACGCACACGCCATATACCGATTCAACTAACACATTTAGCGACGGTATACAAACTGGTACTCAATATGGTACGGTTGAAATGTACGCGTTAGTGCAACTCCGTTTACCTTTACCGGGCCGCTCTAGCGTGAGATGGATGTGGTGCTTTTATGCGAACGACTGCGGTATATTCTTCGTTGCTGCACAATGGCCCGTCACTCGCGTGGGTCGCCTCGTATCCGACAGACGTGGCCCCACGAGGTGAGAGAGCACAGGGCGGAGAAGGTCAAATCCGCGCATGAGCAGAACAAGAATATACCTTGCCTGCAAGGATAATACGCGAGAAAGTGTTTATGATTGTGAGAGGTGTTGATATATATATATATATATATATGGAAAGAAATGTATACCTAAGGGCTCGTTTTTCCGTGTTTTCACACAATATTAATGACATCTAACAGACAGTAATGCCAAGGGATGTACAGGGGAAGTTATTAGAACCAATGGAATGTAAATAAGAAAAAAGAAAAGTGGATTAAAAAATAACCAACCGTGAGCAGGAATATCGAACCTACGACCTTCGAATAACGCGTTCGATGCTCTAACCACTGAGCTACCACAGCGGCCTTCCCTCCATCCACTTTTTTGGGGGTTTATATGTGAATTTAGAAGTAGGAGTGACAGTCAGCGCCTTGGCACTTTCCTTGGCATTATTGTCTGTTAGATCTCATATATATATATATATATATATATATATATATATATATATATATATATATATATATATATATATATATATATATATATATAACAGACAATAATGCCAAGGATAGTATAGGGGAAGATATTAGACCGAGTTGTAATGTAGCTATGAAGAAAGAAAAGTGGGTGAGAAGATAACTTGCCGTGGGCAGGATCTGAACCTGCAACCTTCGACTGACGTGTACGACGCTCGACCACTTGAGCTACCACGACAGCCATCCCCCCAGCCACTTTATTGGGTTTATATGTGAATTGAACGTGGGAGTGTCAGTCAGCGCCACCAGTAGCCATGGCGGCGAGTGTGGCACACTCTTTTGAGTCCTTTTACGAGTGGGCAGCTGACCAATAGTCCCTCGTATACAACCTAAAGGCACTAAGTCTTCCAGTACGAGACCCTCGTTAATGAATTAAGGAAAGAAGTGTATACTTAAGGGCTCGTGTTCCTGTGTTTTTACACAATAATAATGAGATCTAACAGACAACAATGCCAAGGAAAGTATAGGGGAAGATATTAGACCAAATTGTAATGTAGCTATGAAGAAAGAAAAGTGGGTGAAAAGATAACTTGCCGTGGGCAGGATCCAAACCTGCGGTTGTATACGAGGGACTATTGGTTAGCTGCCCGCTCGTAATAAGTTCACGTGCTACGTGACGCAAAACAGGCTCAAAAGAGTGTGCCACACTCGCCGCCATGGCTACTGGTGGCGCTGACTGACAATCCCACGTTTAAATTGACATAGATACACAATAAAGTGGCTGGGGGGATAGCTGTCATGGTAGCTCAGTAGTAGAGCATCGAACGCGTCATTCGATGGTCGCAGGTTCACGTTGGGGCAGCTGACTTTCACAGACGACGGCATGTGTTTTGCATACAAGGACAACAAGTGGCTGAAGAAGGTGATGAGCCCTGAGTTATCGATTACAAATGGGTGGCGATGAATGGGTGTACGAGGCCAGCCATGACAACGAACACCCTTCGTCCTGTAGGATTGATTGATTGATTGATTGATTGATATGTGGTGTTTAACGTCCCAAAACACCTTATAATTACGAGAGGCGCCGTAGTGGAGGGCTCCAGAAATATCGACCACCTGGGGTTCTTTAACGTGCGCCCAAATCTGAGCACACTGGCCTACAGCATTTTCGCCTCCATCGGAAATGCAGCCGCCGCAGCCGGGATTCGATCCCGCGACCTGCGGGTCAGCAGCCGAGTACCTTAGCCACTAGACCACAGCGACGGGGCGGTCCAGTGGAATTAACGAATGCATTTCTCAGCGTTTCTGACAAATATCAAGTACGTGGGTCCGCCATTGTGGTGTGTAATCATTACGGTGCTCGGCTGCTGACTCGAAGGTCGCGGGATCGAATCCCGGTCACAGGGGTCGCGTTTCCACGGAGGCAAAATGATAGAGGACCCTGTGTATTCGCGCGATGTTAGTGCACGTCAAAGAACACCGGGCGGTTGAGATTTCCGGAGCCCTCCACTACACCGTCGCTCATTATCAAGTTGTGCATGGTTTTCGGACGTGAAACCCCCAGATAATAAAGTGAAATATGCAGACAGAATGACGTCGAAAGGGGAGGAAGAGGCAGCAACGCCCGTAGGAACAACAACGTCTCCAGAGCCGACGTCGGTTGTCGAGGTGGCACCGAATACACGGGTTATCCGACTGCTGGCCGCCGGAACAAAAGGGGCGAAGGCGTGCGACGCCTAGTGAAACGTACGGCAGAAGCTGAGAGGGAAGAGGAAAAGGAGGAGAGGTCGGAGAACGATGAACGGGATTCCGCGCCGGCGCTGCAGAGACAGAGCGGAGGGGGAGAGCGGAGGGAGCGGAAATTGGGTCGCTCGCTGAGGCCCTAACACAACAGCGATGCCGGAAACAAAAGAAGGGGCCGCCCTTTCTCGTCGACGCCACGCCGCGCTGCCGGCGGCGCGCCGTCGTCGTGCAGCGTTGGTCAAGCGAAAGCGCGCTCACCTCCCGCTCCACTCCTCGCGTCCAGGTGGCCTGCATGCGTGCGTAGCACTCGTACCCGAGTGTATGTGTATACGAGTGCAACGGGTCGGCGTTCCTTTCTCGCCGAGTTCAGCGCCGGCAGTCCGGTGGTCCGCCATAATGAAATGATTGGTGTGCGTTTGTGTACGCGCGTGAATGTTGAATTGCGATGTGATAGTGGAGATATCCTGTAGCTGAGCATCAAAAAATGTGAAAAGGTCCCATTTTTATTTACTGACGAGAAGTGCAAGCAAGGTGGCCCTTGCGCCATAAAACACCATATACCATCAAGAAGTGCAAGCAAGGCTTAGCAATGTACACACGACCAACGACACTACACACACAAAAACAGAATGAAACATTGTTAAAGAGCGCTTTTCACACAACTTCTTTGGATATATTGTGGAGGGTATATACGGTGATATACGGAGAAAAAAAAAGCGGGAACAATCGAACAACTTGATCATACTATAAGTCTAAGGAAATCATGACAGACCAATATATTGTAGTGGAATCACCTAAAATTCATGGTTGTTCAGTCATGGTCTTCAATTAATTTAATGCGATCATGCAGCTATCCTTTGCGAAAAAAAAAGAGTACAGAAGTGTCAGTCTTTGCGACGATCAGTGTTGGAGAATGAAAATAGGGATTCTGTGAAGGTCTGCCTAATAAAATACATACGTGTGTTGTAGTGGCAAAAGATTGCCGTATGCATTCCCCTATACAATGACCCGAAACCGAAACCCACGTTACCCTCCTTTCAACCGATTCTATGGATCCTCCCGCGTCACCTTTCGAAAGCTTTCTTTACTTAACCTGGATTTGCTTTGCCCCACTTTTCTACCACTTGGGGTTCTTTCACAGGCTCCTAAATCGGAGGTCGCTGGCCTGCAGCATTTTGCCTCCTTACAAATGTGACCGCCGGAGCCGAGATTCGATCCCGCGACCTGTAGCTTAACATACAGTTACGAAACTCCAAGGATGGTGAGATGGGCTTCTTGGTCACTCATCGTCTGAGTGGTATCTGGGTACCCCTGCAAAACGTGAACACAAGAGGAACCGAAACCGAAGAGAATCTATCTATCTATCTATCTATCTATCTATCTATCTATCTATCTATCTATCTACTATCTATCTATCTATCTATCTATCTATCTATCTATCTATCTATCTATCTATCTATCTATCTGATTGATTGATTTGTGGGGTTTAACGTCCCAAAACCACCATATGATTATGAGAGACGCCGTAGTGGAGTATCTATCTATCTATCTATCTATCTATCTATCTATCTATCTATCTATCTATCTATCTATCTATCTATCTATCTATCTATCTATCTGTCTGTCTGTCTGTCTGTCTGTCTGTCTGTCTGTCTGTCTGTCTATCTATCTATCTATCTATCTATCTATCTATCTATCTATCTATCTATCCGCCTAAGTCTGGGTGCTCTCGTGATCGACGCCTTAACCTGGGGTAGACAAAAATTAGTATGGGAGGAAACATATACAACATTTGCATGTATGTTAGCCACATTTCGTATCTTAACAACAAAAAATTACACCACAATCACCTTCCCTATACGCATGTTTCGCATGCCATCAATTCACGTGGTATACGTCGCATCTGTCGATTTTTTTATTCATGAAAGGAGAGACAAAAGGTCTGGACGAGGGTATGGGGAGAGAAAGAGAGAGACAAAGCAATTCATGGAATGAATGAATAGGTTTCATGGAATTTAAAAAGTCTAGAGAGGCCCCGTCCGCACGGCTGAAGCGCGGCAGCCGATCCCCTCCGCGGCGACTAAGGGCATGGTTCCGCTCGTGCAGTTGGCAAAGGGGGAGAGTCCATTTGCACCTCGACAGCTCTGGGTCATGCAAGCCAAGTTAAACATCACATATCACGTTATCAGGAAAACTGACTACCTCTTGTCAAAAGGTCATTTTATACATTTTTTTATTTATATGATATATAAGGAGATGTTGGCGCACAAGTATGGCGCCGGCTACTCCTTAGCCCTTGAGTGAAAGTTGAACACGTATCTTAAAGTAAAACGTACAGTGCAGTGCACGGAAAATAGAACACTCGGGCACACATACGCAAAACCACACTCATACGCACATATCACAACACAACGATAAGGAAATGTTTGAACGTCAACGAATGAAGTCTCTGATAATGTCCCTTGTTGATATTCGACCTAACCAGCACAAAACAGCAGAGCACACGTCTGGTCCTTATGGAGATGTATTCGCTCGTGTGTGCATAACAGTCGACACGTCATTCACTTCAGCACACACATATCATGGGTGTCATATGATACCGCGCATAATAAGTACGACATGTGTTATACAAATGAAAGCTCGTTATTTCTTAGTACGTTTCAGCAATTCCGCTGTCTTGCAAGGAACGTGTTAATGCTTTTAAAGCGTGCGTCTGTAAAACTACAGTTGGCCACGGGCCCAGAAGTTTCTTGATGCTAAACTGTCTGCGGTCTAATCCCAACAGTTTCGATTTAAGACGTCGTCTTGGCATGTCATGATCTGATCACGTGGTCATCATTCACGCTACGTATCGTTAACTTGATGGTTGAACTATAGTTTGCTCCATTTCTCAAAGACACCGTGTTTTCTTCTGTGTTGCACCAATTCATACCGCGCCGAAATTCGACCGAAGAATAATATGGCTGCGTGCATGAATCTCAGCGCACGAGTCTCAAACATATTCACCTCCATCGAAAATTCCGCGACCTTCGGATCACCTAGGCATGGACCAGAGTCGTCACCAAGGCATGGACCAGAGATGTGTTGACCTGCGGGTACGTAGCGTATTACCATACTATTGCGGTACAGTACAGGTCAATGGTCAGCACATAAGTCTAAAACACCGAAAAGGTGTGCTCTGGACTGCACCGACGACGGTTTTTTTTTTTCGTTTTTTTTTTGGGGGGGGGGTGACTACTGCTTTGACAGAGCCCAAATTCTCGCATGCAAACCTGCTCGGGTAAATGCTTAATTAAGTGTAAAGCTCTCAACAACTAGATATCGGTATACATGGCGCCAGAGAGTTCTGGAGCGTGCCGTTCCGGCGCTCTAGACAAGTTTCTTGACCTCTGTAGGTTGCCGACAGCTCGCTGGTTACTAGTTCAGAAAAATGAGAAGCAGCTATCTGTGTAACACTACGAGGCTCATCCAGATGGTCATCGGGAAGACTCCGCGCTGTGACTTCACTAGATTCCTTCGATGTATACAGCATATGACGCTAACAGCCGTATCAGCAAATGCCGGCTAGCATTCATGTTCCTAGCTATGCTTGCCGCCACATTACCAGGGAGCCCACATGACCGTCTCTTGCTGTGGGCTTCCCTCGCCCAACACACTTGGCACTTCCCTCGCCGCACTCGGTAGTCACCTACGAGTGACTTCGATTACGCGGGCTTCACTGCCGGGCTCTTTAATCCGCCAGGGCAAACAGCATGGAAGCTTAGTGATGGCAACAAAACGCGAATCCCCCGCGTGCCTCTGCCACCCGCCTTTTTTTTTTTTTGTGTCACATGACCTCAAAGTCGCTTGACAATACGTAGCCACTAGAAGCCGATCCCGTTACCAATGACGTCATATGTGACGTTCTAACTTGGGGTCATGTGAGCCCGAGCTGTTGGGGCGGAAATAGACTCTCCCCTCGGCAAAAGGCACTCCAGCTTATGAGTGCGTACATGTCCAGTGCTGGGCATCCGCTTCTGAGGAGGACATTGTATATGATTTTTTTATAACCACTGCTCTCAAAATGCATGTTGTAATTTTTCTTCCTTCCTGTCGATGCAAAATTTAATTTTCTCTATGTGCACCATCTACAAGAGGTCCCTATTCAGTATCCGACTTCGGGACTTCCTCTTCTGTATACTGAATTGCTATAACTTTATTTATGGAAATAAAGAAATCTTATTCTGAATCTGAATGCCGCGGACCGTATTTCTAAACGCGTATCCGGCTGTTGTCTCGAACACACCACTTTATAACAGCACTGCAAGTTGAGAGCTGCAAGAGAAAAAACACTAAAGAGCAAAACAATTTCTCGCGTACAGTTCAGTTTCACAATCCCCTCCCCCTTTCCCCCCCAAAAAACACTCTTACCAAGAGACGATACTTGGTAAGCTAGAAAACGCGGATGGAGACACCACCCAAAGATTTCCGTTGCCAACACCATGACGTCGTAGATTTAGAAGGCGTCTAGTAGGTCCTACACAGCTTCTAATTGATAAAGACGGAGTACAATGTCGTCTGTAAGTGCCATACGCCTAACGTAAGAAGGTTCAGAAAATTTCATCGAGACAATGTCACGAAAATTTGAAAAAAAAATTACATCGTGAAATTTTCACATCCTTGCGAGGAGATTTCGACGCGAACTTTTAAAAATGAAAGTTCAACCTTGACTTTCTCCGCTAACAACGTACTTATGAAATTGAACCTTGTGACATTGGAGCTTTGAGAGTGAATTTTACCAGTATCAACCAAGACAATGTTTGTCTTTACTCTTTAATCTTAACAGTAGCGAGAGGTAATGAAATACCGAATGAAAAAAAATTGTAGTTACACAGGAATCGACACTTGACGTATGTAGCGTAATGACTCGATTCCCATTTTTTGAAAGCGAAGCATCTTTTAGCGAACGTCGGTGACTTTGAGCGTATCTATCTATCTATCTATCTTTCTATCTAGCCGCTTATGTTAAGGTGTTTTCGTGGTCACCCCCTTAACTTGGCGTGAACCAAAATTAGCATGCGAGGGTAAGATGGTTTGACGAATATGCACGCGCTAGTCAAGACATGAATAATATAACAATCACGTCGCGTACGTCGTCAAACCCTCCCCAGCCAGACAGTGGCACATACCACGGGTGGGTATGTGCCACTGGTATGCGGATCTGTGCCACAGGTGACTGACACTTAGTATCTACGCAGGAACGACGAGAACACGTTGGGGCAACTTTAACGCGTGAGCGTTAAGCAATACCCAACATCGGTAGCGTCGACCCAGCGAAGGCACAGAATAAATGTGAGTGTTAAGAAAACCTGACATAGGCAGTGTTGACCCCAACACGAATCCAAATAATAAATCTCAGGGTCCCAGCAGGAATTGAACCCAAGCATTGTGCGTGGCAGTCAAGCATTCTACCACAGAGCTATACGCAAGGTCTCGGGACTACTTTTCAAAAACACGCTAACCTTCGTGAAACATCAATGGTGGTTGCAGTGCTGCCTACCCAATTTTATAAACATTACATACGTACGCCTTCGATACAGCCGTCTCGTCAGGCTAACGCAAATTGTGCTTAGTTGCCATGCGCTGAAGTTGATTTATGTAGCAGTGTCCAGTACCAGCATCTTGGCGAGCATCAGCGCTTCGTATCAGCTTCTGGTGTTGATAATACGCATGTCCCACTTGACATCATTGCGCAAGTGCAAACAACTGGTTATATAAACATCTGCAACTCTTCAATATATGTCTGTGCGTGCAACATTTGTACATACATTTATAGCGTCATTTCATGACGTGTCGCTCAATAGAAAATTGCAACACGGTCCCCTTCCGTCCGTATGCTTCGCTTACCGTCGATACCCAGGTACGTGGGATATGCCAAGATTTTTTTTTTTACACAATTACTTTGAATAACGAAATTGGAATAAAACATATTTGTATCGCAGCAAACCGTGGTGAATTTCCCCTTGGAGAAGCAAAGTTCAAGTATTGACACATTTCGCTTTGCACGTAACACCCAAGCAAGCTTGCGCAAGAAGGATGGCTTTTTTTATATGGCAGTCCCGTTCGCTTTACGTAACTGCCGCATATTCCACGAATACCGTTTCTCACCTCCGCATAGTCTACGCCATGTAGCTCTTTGTATCCACGGAACGGCTTTAAGCTCTCCCATAGTAGAGTACCCTGTACTCTAAATCGTAACCCCCTTTTTCCAACCCCCCCCCCTCCCCCGATTGCGGCTAACAGCAGTACGGGACGGCTTTCGGCTCTCCCATAGTACAGTACCTCGTACTCTAAATCGTTCACAACTTCTTTTCTAAACACATCATGAGCACGTGGGATGGCTTTCAGCTCTCCCATAGTACAGTGCCAAGTACTGCAAATCGTTAACCACTTGTTCTAAACAGTCTGCAAGGCAATCGTGTTTTGGCCAGTCACAATAATCTGTCTTACGACCACGCAGACACCACCTTCGCAGCCGCTTCCTACGCGTGATCGATCCCAATTTTCGGCGCATTTCGAAGAGATGTCATGTTCGGCCATGCGGACTAACTGTGACATACCGCCTATGCCTATCGTGAAATGCGTGTCATGTGAGAACAAGACTACATGCCACAGTCAAGGCGCCAATATATTTCGACGTTTCGGTGCGCGTGCTCGCCGGCGTTCATATCGTCGCGCCACGCCGGCGTTGCCACGACAGGCGCCGGTCCTGCCGTACACTCGCAGGCGCGCGCCGCGCTGCGTTGCTTTGACGCATGCGCGTCTCAACGCGTCCGGCGTCCCTCCGTCACGAAAAGAGGGAGACGCATAGTTGTCTGGGTAACGCATCGGCGCGAATTTCGCGCCGGTTGCCATCAGGCTGGGCCGACGGACGCTCGTAGCACCTGGGGGGCGCTGCGAGCGCTCGATGGTGACGGACGCACTCCACATCGCCTCCGTAGATTTTCTGCTATTTCTGCGGACATCCACCTTGGTACCCCTTAAACTTGGATTTATCGTCACCGCCAAGTTCTCCGCTTCGCCTAGACAACACCTTCGTCCAGGTGGGTCCAGTTTTGACAACTTGAGGAACGTCCTTCACTCCCGGCTACAACGCCGCCTCGCTAAGGGCTCTCAGCCCGGCGATGGCGGCCGCTAACGTGGTTACGGGCTATGATCCTACCTCAAGCCAAATGCTGTCCATGGAGATTTCATCCTCCGAAAACCCTATGTCATCAGAAGATGAATACCTCGACGACATGGTGAAACTGTGGCAACGCAAGCAAGCGAAATCGAAGTCTGCGTCTCAACAACAACGAGACGCCACGGCGGGCCACCATTCCCCAGCCTTGCAAGGAACGCCGGCGCGCCATCCCTCCGGTGGTGTGCTTACCTCTGCTCCGTCCTCGCTGCCAGCGAAGCAACGCAAGTGGCGTCCGCGTCAAACTCCTCGCCTCTCTCGCGACGACTACATCGTAGTGCTGAAACCTCGCGTTCCCTGCGAGCTACGCACATTTGTCCCGGCCGATCGCGCGGGCGACGCCATCCGCAGCTACCTCGGCGACCGGACTACCACGCAAATTCAAGTGTGGCCAATATGGGAACAGAACATCTTGGTCTGTAGCACCACCATTTTGCCTATGGCACAGCGACTCCTCGGGGACTTCCAGCTGCAAGTGGGGGATCAGCAGCTGCCCGTTCGAGGCCACGCCAAGCACCAGGGGATACATGCAAGGGCGTCATCAATGTAAACCCTGCTGAAAGCCCGGAAAAGATAAAGTCTGAACTGTATTGGCCTCAAGGTACTATCCTTGCGGTCCGCAAACTCGGAGATTCCGCGGCGGCGGTGGTGACTTTCGAGGGCACGAAGTTACCCCGCTTCCTCTTCTACCACTGCGTGGCGACGTATATCCGCGCCTATAAGAAAACGGTCCCTGTATGCACCAAGTGCCGGTACCATTGGTCATCGACCACCTCAGTGCCCTCACGCCGCTCCAACCCAGTGTGCCAAATGTGGGACCCCCGCACCTGCAGGTCTCAATGCCCACGACTGCCACCCCAAGTGCCTCCTCTGCCACGGCGCCCATGAGACTGGGACCAGTGGCTGCACGGCAAAATACCGAAAATATCGGAAACGCAAGCAGCCCTCAACATCTCCTCGAGGAACCACCTCATGTTCGTCACAGCCAGACAGCAGCACAAACCTGCATCATTCGGCTCCACCACTCCACGCCGACTCTCAAGCATTCCCACCGCTCGAAGCACCAGCGGCGGTACCTCAGGTGAGCAGTTGGGCAGGGAAAGCTGCTTCTAAGCCTCTCTCACCCCCTTCTGTCGATCCTCCTTCTCCCGAACTTGCGGCCCTTCGCCAGCAAGTTGCGGCACTTCAAAAGCAAAATTCTCTTTTAACTAAACAACTCGAACTCTTAAATAAGCGACTTCAACCCCAACAACAGTGTACTGCAAGGCCATCCGGTATTGCCTCCTCTGTCCAGGCGGCTACGCCAGCTACGTCCAAGCTTAGTCCTCGCGCTAAGTCCACTCCCATTAAACCGCCGGTTCAAGCAGCCATGTGTACTCCAGCACTCGGAACCGGTGCCACATCTACTCCAGAAGCTCTTGAGGCTCCTGGGGCACCTCAGGTTCTCTTGCCCGCTAACCAAACTCTCCCTAGCGAAGAGCACACCCCGCGCGTAGAGGAACGCCTCACGCGCGTCGAAGCTTCGATTAATCACCTCCTCACCAGCTTCTCGGTCCAACGCATAGTAGTAGAGGTTACCCAGGCTATTCAAGCCTGGGCAATCACCCAGTTTCAACCCAAGGCATCGCGTTCCCGCTCCTGCTCGGTGAGCAGTGAGGGTACAGCTCCACGGCGTCGTCGTAAGGTGGCTACCACCACCCCGCCGTCGGACAATCCGGCCTCCGTGCCCCTCCCTGCCTCTGAGGATTCCGAGCGGGACATGGAGGACCAAATATAAAACCTAGGACAGTCACGATGGCTACCAATCGTACGTCCCGTTCAAACATTGCGTCTAAATTCGGGATCATACAGTGGAACCCTGGAGGCTTCGGGAACAGGCGAAAGCGTTCACATCTTTCCCTTTTCCTCAGCTCACTTGGCTTTCAGCCGGCCGTCTTGGCGCTCCAAGAATCTGGCCCTGCTCCATCCCTTCTGGATACTGCTCCTATGTAGGCGGCACCACCACATGCCTCCTCGTGCATAAAGCTTACACGGCGATACAGATCGACCTCGATCTGGATCTTCCTTACGACTACTGCATGATATCAGTGCTGTCTCAGCGGAGGGGCCAACCATCAATACATATCTTAAACGTGTACTGTCCCCCTCGCCTTGCGAGGGCTTTCGTTTGCGCATCTCTTCCATCGGGCACTGCGTATAGCGGCCCGACAACCACTGGTGATTGTCGGGGACTCTTAATGCCCCCAGCCCTCACTGGGGCTACCACTACGAGAAGGCCCGGGGCAGAGAGCTCAAGGAGCTCATTTCCTCGCTGAGCCTGACGCTTCTTACCGATCCGGCACAACCCACACGTTCCGGCAACTCGGTCACGCGAGACACATGCCCCGACCTCTCCCTCACCCGTCACATCCGCGATGCTACATGGGAAAATTTAGGCGAAAACCTAGGCAGCGATCACTTTTTACTCCGCATTTCGTTCACGCCGCGGCAGAAAATGCGCCAACACTGGGGCCAAGCCCGTCTCACCGATTGGACTCAGTTCAGAATGCAACCATTCCCCGCCGGCCTCTCCTTGACCGAATATGCAGCGTGGGCATCATACGCTCTTCATATGAAACAAGCGAACACTCGCACCCTTGCAACCTCTAATTTGACTCCTGCAATCGATCCACACCTCCTACATCTTTGGCACGCTCGCCGCGGGCTCATAAGGCGCTGGAAACGCAACAAACTTAATCGGAAACTTCGCGCTCGCATTGAGGCGCTCACTGCAGAGGCGGCCGCATACTCCGCACAACTTTCCGATG
Source organism: Rhipicephalus microplus (assembly GCF_013339725.1). Taxonomy (NCBI): domain Eukaryota; kingdom Metazoa; phylum Arthropoda; class Arachnida; order Ixodida; family Ixodidae; genus Rhipicephalus; species Rhipicephalus microplus. The sequence continues at coordinate 80,984,498 of NC_051167.1, forward strand.
CTAACTGGGCAGACACCTGTTCGAAGGCTGCAAACCAGATGAGCTCTAAGAGTGCGTGGCGACTCTTTAGAAGCCTTCTCGATCCCTCCACCACCAGGGGAGAAACGCAACGCCAGCTCCACCGTGTTCTGCATGCATTTCAGGGCACTACGGATGAACTCGCGCGAGAACTTTGTGACCGCTACATCTGCCGCACAATTGATCCCGCAGGCCCAGCATATACGTATTCCGGCGCCCCTAACACCGAGCTCGACGCCCCATACACGCTTTCTGATTTACGATTTGCACTCACGAAAATGCGACGGGGCACGGCCCCTGGACGCGACGGAATCACAGTATCGCTCCTGGCAAATCTTCCCGACCAAGCACACCTCTCGCTACTCCAGCTTATAAATTCGATATGGGACGGTTCTCCGCTTCCAACGGAATGGACCACATCGGTCGTGACATTCATTCCCAAATCGGCAAAGTCCGTTAGTATTGAGGCACTGAGACCCATCTCACTTACGTCTTGCGCAGGCAAACTCACGGAAACCATGGTTCGCGAACGCCTTTCAGCCTACTTGGAGGCCAGGAGCACCTTTGCCGACACGATGTTTGGCTTTCGCCCGCATCTGTCGGCGCAGGACGTCCTGCTCCAGCTTCAACACGATATCATAGAGCCGACTACTATGCGCCATAACGATAAAGCCGTGCTCGCTCTCGATCTCCGCGGGGCGTTCGACAACGTCAAACACAGCACTATACTCACTAACCTGTCTACCACAAACTGCGGGCAGAAGACTTTCAACTACATTCGCGCCTTTCTATCACATCGCACCGCCTTCATTCGCCTTAATTCTACCGAACACGGCCCGTACTTATTAGGCACGCGGGGTACACCTCAAGGGGCAGTCCTGTCTCCTCTGCTTTTTAACCTGGCGATGATGAACCTCCCCTCTCTTCTAAGCGAGGTCGAGGGAATACAACACGCACTATATGCGGACGATATCACAATTTGGACCAACACCGGCTCCTTAGCGCAAATCGAAGAACGCCTGCAAAAGGCTGCCCTTCTGGTGGACACCTACGCAGGTTCATGCGGCCTGGAGTGCTCTCCAGCTAAATCGGCTCTTCTTTCAGTCTCTCCGCTACCGCCGCCTCAAACCTTTCTTCCGTCCGGGCCCGTCCCGTCAGTGCAAAATATTCGGGTTCTTGGCCTTCACCTCACATCGTCCTTGGATCCAAAGGGCACAATATCAGGCCTCAGACGCACCAGCGACCAGGTGAGCCGCATGATACGGCGAGTTTCTACCAAGCGGGGCGGCCTCCGCGGGTCTCAGTCCCTCCGATTGGCCCACGCGTTTGTGACCAGTCGCGTCCTCTACGCCTTGCCTTACCTTCGCCTGCGTCGTCGACACGAGCACCAGCTGGACGTCCTTCTTCGTTCAGTATACAAACGCGCTCTGGACCTACCTATTGCAACTTCCAACAGCCGATTCACGGCTCTGGGGGTACACAACACCTTTGCAGAGATGCGCGAAGCTCATCGCGTTAACCAAATCAATCGACTGTCGCAGACGCCTTCAGGGCGCCGTCTTCTACACAGACTTGGCCTTAACCCGATATCTGACCAAGACCCTCTGCAGCCGATACCAGAGCTCTGGCGTCAAAAGCTATGGGTGGAACCTCTACCCCGTAATATGAACCCTGACCTCCATCCTGGCCGTAGGCTAGCACGCGCTACGGCCCTTCATACGCGACACTCCGATCGTCCTGGTGTTTTCTACGTGGACGTCTCGGGTCCCTCCCCCTCGGGTCACTTCACGGCTGCCGTGATTACAGAGGGCAAACACGTAGATGGCCTCTCCTTTCGAGCAGACACAGTAACGCACGCTGAAGAGGTTGCCATTGCTTTGGCCGCCTCTCACCCTGCCTCACGCACCATCCTGACGGACTCGCGCTCGGCCTGTTCTCAGTACCTTCAGGGTTCCATTGCTCCGCTGGCGGCTAGCCTACTACAGGCAGCCTCTTGGCGCTTTAACCCTCATCCCATTCGTATAGTGTGGACCCCAGGCCACTCGGGCCTGCCCGGCAACGAGGCGGCAAATGCCGCTGCCCGCGCTTCTTCTGTCCGGGCCGTTGCCCCTCCATGTCCCGAGACGGAATCTGGCAATACCAACCTGACGCGCTTTCGCGAAATTTTGGCTTATTACCGGGCTTCGCGCCGCCTCTACCCGGACCCCGCACGCGGTTTGGAGAAAGCGGACGAACGACTGCTACGCCGCCTGCAGACGAACACTTTTATCAGTCCGGCGGTCGCCAGGCACTTTTTGCCGGAAATCAATGGCACCTGCTCGACCTGTCATGTGCTCGCCGACACATATCACGTCGTAGCATCGTGCCCAGTTAATCCCGTCCCTTTCTCATCCCCTTTTCCTATCCCAACTAGAGAGGCTTGGGAGGAGCACCTGCTCGGCTGCTCTACCTTGGCTGCACAACGCTCCTTGGTGAAGCGCGCACGGGCAGCTTCCAGCTCCACTGGCGTCCCGGAATAGGGTCTTGCCACTCTAGCACGCCGATGGGCCACGTCGGCACTCTCTAGTAAACTTTTTCTGAAATAAATGTTTTTTACCACCACCATCGTAGCACCTGGCGTCAGACTATAGAGTGCTCGCGTTTTACTAACGTAGCGTCGCTGTGTCCAGCGTGCGCGCGCGCCAACGTCACGTCACGTTGGAGTATATTGGGCCCTTTATGATGCCCTCGCGGCCGTTCTGCTAGCTCCACATATACGAAATTTGGTGTTACGTGACGTCAATGGATGACGAAATATATGACTGATGTAAACATGATAATCCTTGCACGCGTGTCATGTAAGAACATGACAACATATCACGCTAATAGCGTACTCGCGGCCGTTTCAGTAGCTCCACATATATTAAATTTGGTATCAAGTGACGTGAATAGATGACGAAGGTAAACGACACATCCAAACATGATAATGATGACACGGAAGTCATGTACGGCATATTTACCTCCACCTCATAACGTTGTGCTGATTTTAAAGTGACACCTCAACCTTTCTTATTCGTGCTTCGCATACCTCACTGTACGTGAGATCTGCCTTTTTTTTTTTTTGTCAGAGAAACTGTCTTTCTGGGTGAGGAGGAATTCCTTCGACACTGGTCCTGCCCTTTTGTGTTCGTCTTCGAGAGACGTGTAAAGCTTGTTTTCAGGCCTGCCTGGTTTTGATAGGGTCATGTTTGTTTAGTACTCGCACAAATACCTTGTAGATACTGTGTAAATACCTAACATATAGATCTTTACATTTTATTTGTGTGTTACTTCGTTTACCATGTATTGTACATATGTAAACATATGCTTTTGTAACAAGTCTTGTGTATCTGTGTATGCTGTGTTCCGGTACATATGTAAACGTATCATTTTGTAAAAATTTTTCGTGTGTCAGTGAATGTAGTGTTCTATCACCATGTTCCGTTGGATTGTAATTGATGTTCACTGTTCGTGACAATAAATTTCTCTTCACAGTCTTGTAAATTCTGTACATATATCATCACGTATATTGTCCATATTGTGATTAGTGTATATATGTAGTGTATGTGGTCATTAGTAACATGTGTTAGGGACACCCAACGGAGCAGCCACCAATTAGTTTTAGCAGCAAAACGGTTTAAGCTCATCGCGATTTGTCTGTCGGAAGCATAAAAGCACCATCATCACGAAACGATACGCGCTGTCTTCATCCTGTTCATTCTCTTCTTCATCTTCTGCTTCGTTCCCAAGCACGCGCGCCGATTTGTCCGATGTACATAACTATTCTATTTTCGTAAACAGCGGTAGGCGCCGTCCACATACCGAGGCGCTGGTAGCGCCGTCGCGGAGCGCAGGTTCCGCCTAGCCCGAAGCTCGCCGCCGCCTCCTTTGACCACGTGACAACTGTCATAGCAGCTACAAAGCTGCCTCCGAGCTCAGCGCGTCGGGAAGCCTCCCGGCGACTGTATACCGCGGTTTCACGACGCGTTGTGCTCAGAGGCAGCTTTGCAGCTGCTGTGCTAGAGGGCTATGGTGAGCTTTGTGCTTGGCGGAGCTGTGTTCATGTGGGAGGTAGTGACCAAGTACTGCACTCCAATCATGCTCTGGTGAGCGATCGCGTTATCCGCTGTGGTCGCCAGTGAAGCCGCACCCCAGGTCTTTCAATGACTTACTCTGCGCTGAGTATATATATATATATATATATATATATATATATATATATATATATATATATATATATATATATATATATATATATATATATATATATATATATATGTCTGTTTCTATCTGGTAAGAAGTGCATATCTAACACGTCCAGATTACACATTTGCCTGGTTTGTGGTCACCGTATCATGTGATATGGCGAATACGACTAAAACTCATCTGGTCGGGAAGGAAATGGTATCATTAGAAAAACAAAACTGATAACCAAAATGTGTTTTTTTTTTGTTTAGGTCCGCGTCAATAATCGCTTCGAAAATCTCGCGTATCTAGGCGGGACATTTTTGTCGTTTTGATATCGTTTCATTTAAAAAAAATTGACCGCCTATTTTCTATGGTATACCCGTTTATTTAGCGCTACTGTAGGCTTATAGGTCACAGTGTATAACCACAGAATGATGCCGCGGAAAACGCAGTCAAGCATTTGTAATCACGTGTTACTATACCTGCGCCGAATATGGAGTCGTATAGATGGTTTAAAAGTTGCAAGCGTTGTACCAAAAAAAAAAAAAAAACTTTGGTCATCTAATTTACCAGCTCCTAACGTCACAACTGACAGCACGTTCTCAAGTTCTTTTCAAAGGTAAAGAAAGTGTCTCTTTCGTTTCTAACACAAAAGGACCGTGAGTAAAGTACAAGGGAATATTTTATCATTTTTATGTAGCTCAAATGAACAGTTATTTGAATATATTTTCCCAAATAAGGGAAGGAAACTGTAAAATCAGTGGGCTATCTTCTAAAGCTCTTGTTGTCAGCCGGTGCTATTAAGACACATTCGTGGGACGAAACCAGATGTCAGCAAGGGGCCAAGGGCCTGTGTTTGTAAACAGTGAACGGGTCTACACACACAACATGTCAGAACAGGTCGTAGTCACGTTTTATGTTGAATTCCAATGGCAGATCCAAATCAGGTTTTTTTCTGCTCTGAGCGGAGCAATCACATTCCCATGGCGGATTTGGAGCGCGAATGGTGTGTCGCAATGGTAGATTGAGAGCCACTTCAGATCACGGATTGCTCCGTGGAGCAAGACTTCTTGCTCCACCGAAATCGGCGGATTCGACCGGAAGTTCAAGTGACGTGTTCTGTACGCTAGCCTTTCATCCAATCATCGATGGATATCTGGAAAACGCTTTGCACTCCCTCGCACCCTCTCGTGCTCCCTCGCTAGATTTCCGTTCATCAAGAGCTCCCGTAGAAATGCGCGCGTTCCAATCGCCGATTTAGCGAGAGCGATCCCGCTCGGATCTGCGCGCTCCATTCGCAATCTGGTCTAGCTCTCGCGAAAAAGAGACAATAAACAATCTTGAATCTTGAATCTGCCATTGCAATTTAACATTGATTACCTGCTTCAAATGAACCTCCGTGTACCTCAAGCAATTGTCCTCTTATTTTCGCATTACCACCCCTCCACGGGGTTCAAAAATTGCACCAACGCCAATGACTAGCGCGGCGCGCGTGTGTTGTTACACGGTGTCAGCAAGATCGGCCTCACTTAACGATCATCGGCACAACCACGCTCCCCGTGATAAAGACAGTTACCGTAAACAACCTTGAACAAACTGCCGCAAGCATTCAAACCCCCCATCAATTTCCAGTGGCGCTGAAGAGTTTTTGCACCCTAAATAAACAGAAAATAATTTAGTAATCATACAATTCTTGTATATTAAGTATCTTTTCACAAGGTACTTATTCTTTAGGAGAATATGCAATCTTAATTGAATTTTGTTTTAAACTAACCGAGCATCTGAGAGGCTTGCACTTGGCATTAGGGAACCACTTTTCACACGTAAATCGTTGTTAGCTTTTTTGAGAGAAGTTCGTACTTTCTATATCATATACCCGGGCATTCCGTAGCACGACCTCTCCAGAGAGGTTTTTGCTGCGGTGGCTACACAAGAAAGCACTTGCCTCACGGCCCTTAGACGGAAGGGTATGAACGAGTGAGGTACTTCTGCTAATATCATACATGTCCACCATGGTTTCTATTATCACATGCTTTCGTCATCCATTAACACCACGCACTTTTCACCGCATGGTCATGGTTTTATTACTTGTATGTTTTATCCGCCTCAGCGCGTGGAATTTTAAGGCCCTTATACAGCCGCTAATCACAATCATTGCCCACATCTCTTGTCCCATGAACTGGCGCTCTTTGGCCATCAAATGGCCTTAGCACCATGCACAAAACACCAAACATCATCATTGCATTTGGCATTAACATAGTGGCCGGACGAGATAACGAACTATTTCTGGCAGAGCAAAGTATTATGAGATTACTGATTAGCCAATGCGTAATTTTTGCAAATTGAAGTTGTCTATGAAGTATCATTAAGAAAATAAATGTGACAGCGCAAACACGTGACACACAACGTTAACGTATGAAAATATGGGTAATAATATGACCTGCCAAACTGCGCACAAACTGTAATTTTATGGTGAAGTTTTTATTTAGACTTGAAGATTGTACATTGATAACTTGACAGCGTTCTCTAAACTGTAAAAACTATGTTTTCTCTACACACAATTTCTTTTTGCATAAATTAAACACAGGTAATCAGAATGGAGTGTCATTATACGTTCATATATCCCGCGTACTTCAATTATTTGTGCCTGGAAAATGTTTTGCGTTGATCGCGGAGACTTACCATTTATGTCTATGAGTGTTCCTGTCTGCAGACTGCTAATATCACATAGCATAGCAGTGTATAGTAAAGTATAGAAAGGGGGTAGAGAATTGAAAATTAGGTGGGGGCAGAATTGAGGTAAGGAGCATAGGAGAGAGTAAAGCATAGCATTTAAGGAATGAGAAAGACAAAATCTAAAGAAAGGGATACAGAATGAAAAAGAATCAAAAGGGAGTTAAAAAAGGGAAACAAAAAGAAAGAAATGGGAAAAATCGAGATATATAGAAATAAAACAAAAGAAAAAGGAAAAGAATTGATCGCGTACCTGCGTGTTTCGCTGCAGATGTCATCGAAAGACGATAATGTTCCGCCGGCCTTCTTTTAATGCATAGCATTGTATTTTAAGCACAGCCTAAGAAGCACTTAGGTCTTTAGAATTACGTATATATGTATTTTTTAGTAAAAATCGCGCAACCTAATACTTTTGCAGTGATGTTGCGCCGCACATGCGCTCAATATTTGTGTTTTGATCGACAATGCTCACAAGTATGAGCGCATTCACCAGTTCGAGATGGCTGGGCGTTCAGGAAGTGCTTAAAACTTGGCCGAGTGGCTGAATCGTTGTGTGTGACACACAAAAAGGCTACAATTTCTGCCTTCAAGTATTTTATAAAGCTATCGTCTTTAAAACAGAAAGGAGAACGAGAGTAATTAAGATAGATGGGACGAGAGAAAGCTAAATAGAAACAAAAAAGGCCACCAAGCACCACACTTCTTTCAGTCTAGGCACCGTTGTCTCTTTGTATAAAGCGCCTTTAGTGAAGCTACGCGAACTTTTTTTTCGTTAATGACATCTAACTTGTTTGGTGTAAATAAATATCGAACTCGTCAAGCACTGTACTAGTTACGAATGGCGTATTTAGAGGCATTTTTGAAATGATCACAAAAGTAAATACTAAATTGATTTGGACGGTTAAATTATTTTTCGAGACTGTCATTTCGCTTGCTGTTAACGTCACATGATTATTATTCGAAGAGGAGTTCGTCTCGGTGGCTCAATTGTTACGGCACTCGGCTACAGGCCCGAAAGTCACGGGTACGATCTCAGTCGTAGTGGTATAGCATTTCGCGAAACGAAATGCCCAAGGACCCGTGTATACTGTGTAACCTTAGTGCAGGTGACAGCTAGAACATCAGGTGGCGGAAATTTCTGGAGCCCTTCCCTACGGTGTGCCTCGTTTTTTTGTTGTTTTTTTTTTCAATTGTGAATGTCGCATATTTCTCAATTCCTCAGCCTAACCTTATGAACTGATACTCAGTCTGACGTCGAACACGTGTATTTCGTATCAGAATCACTGTATTCGTGACCGCACAGTATATCTGTGCAGCCGTAACTACTGAATCCCCATGCCGAGTACCACCTGAACGTGAAGATGAGGGGCAGGACCGAGTCAATCGCCACGTTGTGTTTTTCCGATATCCCTAGATTGATTGATATGTGGGGTTTAAGGTCCCAAAACCAGCATATGATTATGAGAGACGCCGTAGTGAAGTGCTCCGGAAATGTTGACCACCTGGGGTTCTTTAACGTGCACCCAAATCTGAGCACACGGGCGTACAGCATTTCCGCCTCCATCGGAAATGCAGCCGCCGCAGCCGGGATAAGAACCCGCGACTTGCGGGTCAGCAGCCGAGTACCTTAGCCACTAGACAGACCACCGCGGCGGGGCAATGTCCCTAGACAGAAAGACATAGAACTTTATCGAGGTCCTGAGGAACACTACCTCGAGGAGGTAGAGCAGCGGGTTGCTCCCACGTCGGAATGTGTAGGCCGAGTCTGATCGCCGCGCCTTCAGCCCTCTCGGCAGCCCTGAGTTGATGTAAAGGTTCTGAATTAGTTTTTTTTTTATTTCTTCAAATAATACCTCGGGGAGCCGACGGGGCGAAAAAATAAATAGAAATATTAATACATTGAGAACCCGCATAGAAGGAGACGCAACATAAATAAATAAAACGCGAGAAAGTCGATGACAAAAAATGACAACCGTTCGAGAAGCACTGAAACGCCGATCGACCAGGCTGCCTCGGTGCATAGTGTTCGGGTGACCCTCCGCCTCGACAATACTCGCGGCGCAGGCTACAGACAGTGCGAGAACTGCGAGTTATCGCTGCGCGATTATACGACCAACTCAAAAGAACCAATGGCGCGGCCCACGTTACGGAGTCGACGGTGCGAGAAATTGCCGAGCGCGCGCGGCATGAATGGGAAAATACCGCGGCTCGCGAAAGAGCTCGGCTCGGCTGTCGTGTATGAAGGTATAGCCGGGTCTCCGTCGTCCATTCTTTTCCCAGAAGAGGCGCGGTCCGCTGTGCGAGATAGCGAGGGCGTTCGCGCGAAAAAACGGGACGGACTAGGCATACCGTCACGTTTGCGCAACATACAGCTTCGGTGATGTTGGAAGTGAACAGAAAACAAAGAAGAGGAGGATGAAATAATAATAATAATAATAATAATAATAATAATAATAATAATAATAATAATAATAATAATAATAATAATAATAATATGAGACTTCTAATACCAGCCATGGAAGGCTTCTAAAACGTGGACTATTTAGTGAGATTAGGACATAGCACAAGACACGGCCTTCTAGCACTTCGCGTACATCGATATGCGGCCGCCACCACCGGGATCGACCCCACGACCTTTGGGTCAGCCGCCAAGCACCGTATACCCGCTACACCAGGAGAATGCGAGGCAAAATGGCATCATTTGGCGAACGAGTTCCGTCGAATTATGTTCGACAATCGCTGCAGCGTTTACACGGGTCAATAATAGAAAATGAAAAACTTTAATCGAGAGCTGCTCCGCGTCGGGAATGGCGGTAAACGGCACGTATGACTCTGAACAAAAGATTAGCTCAAGTGACCCATAATGGGAACGACAAAATTGCGAATAGCGCGTGATAACTGCAGGATGGGCTACCGTATTTACTCGACTGTAATGCGACCACGAATGCAACGCGAGGGTCGAGACTTACAGTAGAAAAAAAAAATCCGAGAAAAATATTTGCGCTGCATTCGAGTGCATAATATTAATGAAAACTAACCGACAATCAGGCCAAAGAAAGTACAGGGTATGTTATTAGAAGCAAGTGTAATGCAAATGTGAAGAAAGAAAAGTGTATACGCAAAGGTATACCTCGCTGTGGGCAAGATCCGAACTTGCGACCTTCGAACAACCATCGCCCGATGCGTATACCGCTGAGCTATATACGGAGGCGGTCACCCTGTCTACTTTATGCCCCATAAAGCGGACTAGAATGGAACGATCGAGTGTTTGTTCGTGGTTAATGTAGCATCGCATTAGACCGTATCATGAAAATTTCAGTGATCCGCATTGCGACTGAACTCGCCGATGTACTTTTTTTACTGTCGAGTTCCTTATATATTTTTTCTGATATAAGAGAGCGGAAAGGGGAGATAGAGTCTTTATGTAGTTTTTGTTCACCTTTGTCAGCAACTATATGATTGTTAAAATTTGCCCGTGCTCAGAAGTGCAGTGACCACAACGTTTGCAAATGTGGAGCTGCATCTTACAGATAAAGGTGTTAGCCTTTAAGCTTAGCATCGTGACTTCGTGGTTCTTCCTATTAGGAGCGAAGCTCCTTAAGGCGTGGGCTGTGCGTCCCCTGTATGTAGCCACCTCTCGTTCAGTTCTTGCAGTGTTCACTAGATGGCGGTACTTGTAGCTGACGGCATTAAGTATTACGCTAGCCACCGCCCGATCTAAAGGGTACAGCCATATCCATCCGTCCGTCCGTCCGTCCGTCCGTCCGTCCAAAAGATGCAAGATGTTATAAACTAGACGGCGGTACGTGTAGTTGATTATGAAAGATGCGAGGTGTTATAAAATAGGAATGATGCCACATATGGCGCGTGTCATCGTTCGATATAGTGCGGCGACGTACGCTAGGGGGAGCGTTGCAATAAAATCGAGTGGGCAAAATGTACGGAGGATTCATGGTTTACCAGGTTTACCTCCGGAGCTTCGCCCACTCATCATCATTCACTTCGTGGATGTGGCGGCACTTTTTCCTTATTCTATGTCACTCTGGCGAATAAGCGAGCTAAGAGGTACGCAACCTGCGTTTCCATGCCACACCAGCACGTACAAGGTAACGATAAGAAGGCTTGATCGCATTCGTGCGGCTGCATTCCACAAACCTATAAATTTGCCGCGCCTTGGATCGTGGTGCACTCATGCAGACGCCGACTCGCGTGGGTGCACGTCTCGCATGCGCCAAAAGCTCGTCGCGAAGCGAGCAATGGATGTGGTTCTGCAACCATGCATGTCTGCGTAGCATGCCGAGGGCTCTCATGCATGCAGCAAGGCGACGATCGCGGCGTAACTTTGGCGCAGACATGCGTAAATAATGTGACACGAGTTTTTCAAGTTATTCGAACAGACGAAGTCGCAGTATTCTGACTATGTAATCGGAACCGGTGTCGTAATACTGCTTGGCAGAGCCACCACCGCCGGCATGCGTCCTCCGATATCCTTGGATATCCTTCGTCGATGCAGGAAGAAAGGAGTTACGAGTAGTCAGCCCTCCGAGAGACCACACCTTAGTCGAATGTATGTGAACATAAGTGACGCTATATTAGTATGTTACGCTTTTGCATTTCTCTCCTTCTCTCTCTAACTTTTATTCCCCTTGCCTCCTCCCCAGTGCAAGGTAAACTACCAGGCTCAGCAATGGTTAACTTCCCTGCCTTTCTTTCATCCTTATTCCTCTCTCTTTTCTCTCCCTTACTACATAACGCAAAACAGCGTTTCCATCTCGATGAACGAGCTGACCAGCGACTGCCGATAGTTAGAATCCTAGGTTAGCTCAATTGGTAGAGCGACGGCCTTCGGATAGGCATTGGTGTTGGGTTCAATCCCCGGATTGGGACGAATTCCTATTCAACCGGAAGCCTTCCTTCCTGAAAAATCTGGATTGGAAGGGAGGAAGTAGCAACAAAAGGGAGAAGGCAGGGAGGTTAATCAGAAAGACATCTGGTTGGCTACCCTACACTAAGGAATTAGGGAAGGGGACAAGAAAGATGAAAAAGAGGGAAGAGAGGGAAAGAAAACAGAAGGGGGGGAAAGACTGACAGTAATTTCACTGCAGCGTGTAGGAGTCTACCGCATGTCAGAGGCGTTCACACAAGCCAAAAATCTGAATTATTTCCTTGCGGCATCGTGCTGCAATCGAATGGTGCTCAGTCATCTCTTCCGTCACCTTAGGCATTCCGTAGAACTTCTCCGCAAGTTGATCAACACTGAAGGAGGATATATGACACTTTCAGTCTAATGAAGTCGTCCAATTTCATTCCTCGTCTTATTCGTCGTCATCCCGAGTCTGTTGCATGCTTTTTTTTAATCGTATCGCTCGAAGTACAGTGGCTCCTGGCGTCCACTGAGAATAAAGCGTGCTACAAACCATCACAAACATATCTAGGGTAAATTTTGGGGTGGGGAGAGTTGTCGAGCTTTCCAAACATGTGCGCACGTGATCCGAAGTGTCATCAACCCAACCACATAGCTAACCACATGGTTAGCCTGTGTAGTGTATCGTATCATCGTTCCCAAACTCATCGAAAGGCTAGCAAAGTGAGATATTGGTCACGGGATCAAATCCCGGCTGCAGCGGCTGCATTTTCGATTGAGGCGAAAGTGCTGTAAGCTCGTGTGCTCAGGTTTGGGTGCACGGTAAAAAAAACTCTCAAGTGGTCAAAATTTCCGGAGCCCTCCACTACGGCGTTTTCACATAATCATATGGTAGTTTTGGGACGTTAAACCCACATATCAATCGAAAGTGAGATATTGGGCTAGATGGTTTTGCATGATTAAAATACTGCGCTACAGTTGCTGCGACATACGAAGTTAGGGAGGCTCTTGTTTAGTGTCCACTTGGTTTCGTGACCCCTCGCTGACTTCGTTTTTCGCAGTAATTGTAGCGCAGTACTTTAATTATCACCAAGAGTGCTTTTCGCGTCGTTCATCTTTCCACGCTTGGAAACGCGGGGCGCTGAGCCGGGAGCCTCGCAACAGGTTCCAGTCACACGCGTCGTGACGGGAAAAGGCAAATTGCGCGAGCCTGTCTCGGATACAGTCCTGAAGACAGCATAACTGTCCTTAGGAAACGACGGTTCTGCGGAACAGGAATTAAGTATTAGGCGCAAAGACTAGGAACGGAAAGATAATCGCGCACCTGTCCGTGCACGTGCCACTAACCAGAAGGGCATAGAGCTGACAAATGAATACCACGTAGAAAACCGGTCCATATAATGGGTAGTGGGTCAAAATTGAATCGAGGAATACTTGGATCGAGCTCTACGCTTTTCAAAAAGAAATGAAAGAATTGAGAAGAAAGCGCGTGGACTCGGGTGACTTGCGACTACACTAAAGCGCTATCGCCACGAGTCATCTTCAGGTCGATAAAGGGACGGCAGAATCCTAGCTGCGCGTACACCGGGAACGGTTTACCATCTTCGAGTGCTGAGAAAAAAGAAAGAAGAGTTTTGCATATATCTCCGGGACAAACAGGCGACCGGAACCCATCGAAGAAAACAAAGAATGTACGGGGTATCGCCAGTATCACTGCAGCCAATACCTGGAGGGTTCGACGCAGGGAGTGGTCTCGCGAGTGTCTTAGCTTTTGCTTTAACAAGCAGTGCGCTCCGTACGAAACATAGTATAGGAAAAGAAAGAGCAGGAGATAAATAAGAGACAAGAAAAAAAAAGGGAGATAACGGGACGCTCGGCTCTTGTGCTTTCGCATGCAAACGCTTGCTCCTTCATCGCGTCTCACCTGCGTCGTTGTTCCTCTCTCTCTTTCTCTCTCTTTCTTTCTTTCTTTCCTTGTCGAACCGCGCGTGCCGAGCGGCTCGAACGGCTAAGTAGAGAGAGCCGTGCAGAGACAAAAAGGAAGCCAACACACCGGAAAGCTGATCGAGCGAGTCGATAGACGGAACGGCACCTCACGAGGCCTCCTCCTCGTGAAACTCTCATACGAGAACCGGGTCAAGCGGTCGACGGAACCGTGAAATTCGTTTTGCCGTATCCGTCGAGCGAAAGGAAGGGGGAGTGGGGTAGATGCAGTTGCTGGGTTATCTCGGTTCTTTTTGGGGCGTTTGTTGATACTTTTGCGAGGTAGAAGCGTGCGCCGACACGCGCACACGCACGACTACATTTGTTTGACAAAGGTTGCGGTGCGAAGACGTGCGTCCAGTTCTCTTCTTTCTCTCAGCTGTAGTTACCATATATGGCTCCTGTACAGAGTTAATGACTATGGAGTCATATACATAATAACTGCACCTGGCTCCATATACAGGCCCGGTGCTTCCAAACACACACACACACACACACTCACACACACACACACACACACACCACGCGCACACACGACTAATGCATGTGATTGGCCTGGAGAATCACAGTGCATAATCGTCATCATCATAACTCACCATCATGATCATCAGCTTCTTACTCGCCCCTCTAGGTCTAGTGACTAGCGTGACGACGACCACAATGCTGCATACTACTACTATTACGACGACTACTTTTACTACTACCACTGCCAGTACTACTACTACTACTACTACTACTACTACTACTACTACGACAACGTGGCAGTACTGGGTAGTCTAAGACAGCTTATCCGTAAAATAAATAAGAAGCATGGGAAGACGGATGATGTATCCAGCGTGAGATGGCATATACATATGCACACATGTAGTGCATCAGCCGCTTATTACCTTTTCATCACTCCCCTTCATACACCCAATATACACCCTCCCTCCATCCATCTTATGATGGATAAGGTGGGCGTTTAGTACGACGATCTAAGCGGGCACGTAGTACAGGAGAAACGTCGGGGATCGGGTCATGAAACACCGTACGAGCCGGGTAGATTGGAGAGGCTCCGTAAGCTGCGGCGTAGACACACGTCTTCGCGCTGGGTAGCCCCTCTAGACTGTCACTCGAGACACGCTAGCGCAATCGCTTCCGCGAGCCTAAGTAAATCCGGAGCACATGTACCGAGGCGCTCGGCAACACGTGTCAGTGGGACAGGTTCCCTAAAGAGACTGTTGCCGGTGGACGACGTGGACTTCCTTGTTACGCCTGCTCGTGTCTGCGTATCGTCCGAGGTCTTCCGATACTTTCGTCTTGTTGTTCTTGGCATTGCTGTACGTACGAGCGTAAAGGGAAAGTAGTTTACGGTGTCACGCCCTCTGCCGATCGTTCAAGCGACGTGCTTCTTGTTTCGTTTTACTTGTATGTTGAGAGAACAGCCCAATCCTCCGACCCCCTGCCCCTTTCTCTGTTAGACTTTGTAGAGCGGGGGATTAAGGTTGGCGCATATACGACAAGCGGTGACCCGGTGAACTTGCTGGTTTCGAAAAAAAAGGAGACAGAAAAGTATGCGCTGAAAGACTGAGATCAATTCTCGAGCTTACGGAGCAGCGGACGCCAGATTCCGCGATGCTGTCATGGCTTACACGCGCAATCATATGGCGCAGTTGGTGATCGGGGAGGTGATGACCCAATGTGATGTAGCGCATGTGGTGCGTTTGGAAAGTTGCTAAACTGCACTGTCTAAGGAGAAGAAAAAAAAACTGCGAGTACCCGCGTCACACGTATAAAGTTTACGAGGTCCTGGAGTTTAATTGTCCTCACTTCTTGACAGCGAACTTCAGATTTCCGTTCTTTATTTACTTTATTGATGATGTTCCTGTCAGAAGCATATTGGTGAGTAGTCGTCACATTTCGTTTACAATAAGGCGTAAACTAGAGCGGAATGAAACAGTTGATGGCTGGTTGTGGTAACTATTAACTGATCATGTAGTTTAAGCCCAGCACTGTTCGTGGAAAGATTCGCAGAAAGACCGAGTTACAAATTAGTTTGCTGTTCGAGTACTGGATTGCTGGTCGATTACGGTGAGCGTCACTGTAAAAAGAATAACATGTACACAGCGCCGACTATCGACCACATCATACTGAACAACACACGAAGACGTTCTTTCCAAAAGGCCACGCGGTCAGATTCTAAAATGCAAGAAATGGGTTTCATTTGTCGCTCAGTATATATAATTCAGTGGCATCCAATTTGAAAGACGGCCTCGCTTGGCATGGCTCATCAGAAGCTATGGTGCTCAAAACATTAAAAGAGAAGTTGCACGGGAAATCGAACAAACATTTTTGACAATAATTGACTGATCTGATAAAACAGGCCCAGTGACGTCGTCCATCATGTTGCATGCTACTGAATTACATTTCCTGAGCACTAATCACTAAATTAAACTTGTTTCTTGTAGCTTAGATACTGACGGTAAAACTGTTACCACGAGGGTGCATGTGCTTTCAATAAAACTCAACAGGGTAGCTGCTCGGGCTCGTTGGCACTGCATTTTTCAAAGAAACTTCTGTTTTTATGTATATAAAAACGCGTTGCAAGAAAAAACTGAAATAAGACTGAGCGCACTGTCCTGTTTCATTTTTTTGTTTTTTGAAACTTTCTGCGTACGAAAAAAGAAAGGATTTTCCTTCAAGAATAAAACTAAGTTGATAGCCTGCACTGTGTGTGTATGGTCGTTTCTTTGTCCTTATTTCTTGCTTTGATTTTTACGATGTAGATGTAGTTAGCCTCTGACTAGCTGCTTCACGATGAAGGCAATCGGTGTTAAAGACGGATGAGAACGCGCAGACACTGCGCTGCAGTGTATGCGTCTCTTCTCTCGTGCTGTCTTACAGCGTTGGTTACCGCGTTCAGGAAACGTTATTGACACTCAGCGATCGAAGGGTGCGCAGCTGTCGGAAGAGAATAGAGAGAGTTACTCGGAAAGGACGGCTGAAGGCCGAACGTTGTGGTCGTCATGTCGAGGAGCGCGCCAGCCTTCGACGGCGGCGGCAAGGTGAACGAGATGCCCGGTCAGTCTGCCAGCTGTGTAATCTATTCTTCCCGTGTTTACGTACGCACGCTCGTACGTGAGCACATAAAAACGAAAGTCGGTCGTCGCACGAAAGAACAGGCGGACTGTGGCAGCTACGCGCGGAGCTCTACGGAGCTGCTGCAGTAGTAGGTGTCGTAGACAAAGCGTCCGTCATGACACATTGACTCGTCCCGTATATCATTCCAAGCGTACCGGGAGAACACGTATCTGTAACCTCGTAAATCTGCGTACACGTGGTCTCCTAATCGAACTAAACGCTACGCGATTGACTGATCTCGCACGACCAACTCGTGAGCCTGATAAGATAAGATATGTGGCTCTATTTATCTTGTCAGATTGCGGGCCAATCGGCTTTACCGCTGCCCTCCAGATCAGCCACTGAGTAACAGTGGAACGATGTCAATGATATTGCTGCGTCATTAGAGCCATCGCCAATTAGATTATTAATTGCTGGGTTTTTACGAGCCGAAATCATGATCAGAATACGAGGGGCCCCGCCTTATAGTTTCTATCACCTGCGGTTGTTTAGCGTTGACCTAATTCTAAGCACACAGGTGTTCTTTCTATTTCGCCCCCATCAAAATACGGCTGTCGAGGCCTGGAATCGAACCCGCGTCCTTCTCTCCCCTTCTGAAACGTTCTGGATGCTGTTCATATGATTCCATATGCTATCTATGGAATCCGTATACTTTCCTCAATTAAGAATCTTACGGGAGCATATGGGGGGGGGGGGGCGGTATTGGAATGACATACAGAACGTTTCAGTAGACTGGGTGCTCTTTCGATAGCGCTTAAATTGTTACTACACAATGACTGTCCTTATGAACAGACTTCAGCCAGTCGTCGATGCTGGACCGCGTTGTCAACAATCCGCAGGCTACACCGGCCTGTCAAGCCACCACGGTGGTCTATAGCAGTTATGGAAGCTCGATTGTGGTCGCGACATCAAATAGCAGCCGGGGAGGCCGCATTTTCGATTGGCACCAAAAATGCCCGAGCCCCCCCTCTCCCGCGCAATGTGCTTATCGTTTCGGTGCGCGTTAAAGAACCCCGGGTGGTCGAAAGTCGAACCTCCCGTAACCCTTCACTACGAAATCTCTCATAATCATATCGTCGTTTTGGGATGTCAAACACTGACAGTTATTATCGTAACCACTTTCTTAGAGGTGAACAGCGCACACCAGCCAAAATCTTGGTTTTATGCCACTTTCGAAACCTGACCTGTCGTTTTCATCTATCTCAACGCACTCGAGCCTAGGCAAAAGTTTCTTACTGGGCTAGTTGGTACATGAAGCCTTAAATATTGAATAGCCCATAATTCACACGTATCCAAGAAAAAACACGCCAAAACGCTTGTCCTGTGCTTCAATCTTCCTTCTTTCTCGTTCCTGTGTGGAATAAGCGCTATCCAGTATTTAAGATATTTCTACTTAGTCGAATGCCCTGCTAAACCACGCGATTGAACAAGGTATAATATATATATATATATATATATATATATATATATATATATATATATATATATATATATATATATATCCTGCAATGTGTGTAACGTACTAACCTCTATCAGGCGTTACAAAAACGCTCTTTTACTTATTTGAGTGAGAGATTATACAGATAACGTGCCTACACACTGTGGCAACAATTCCCCATGGAAAACAAGCCAATTGGTGCGAGCTGTCATCCATTAAACTATGCACGCTTGGCAGACAAAAATGGTGCAGACACGAAAAAAAACAAATCACAGCATATCCACGGAGTCAATTAGGAGTGGGGCAAATCGTCTGTGCGTTCGTCCTTGCATACGTCCATCCACGCGTCCAGTCTAGTGAACACTCAAGTACTGCCGTCTCGCATATTTTCATCATATATTTACCATATACAAGCTCCGCCATCTAGCGGACATTGTAAAGACTAAAAGAGGTGGCGCGGCCGTTTGGATCACGCGCCCGATCCAGGCGGCCGTGGAGGTTACTACGACGACGACACGGGACGTACAACCCACAGCCTAAGGAGCTCCGCCCCTAAATTTTTTCCCCATAAAAAAAAACCAGCGAATTAAAGCTTCATTTTTTCAAAGACGATAGTCTTTCTTGGGGACCTTCGACGCAAAAATTTTGGTCTGCCTGTCTGTACATTTGTCGTGTTTGTCCACCCTTCAACGGTACCGGGTACTCTAAACTGCAGCCACCATTACCCCAAACGGCCGACCCCATCTGCAGCGCCCACCAATGTTGCTCAAAATTCAGCGTCCATACTTGTGCGATTGTCGATTAAAAAGCAATTATTGCGCATATCTGAAGGCAACAAAACACGTATATTATCTGCGTGTGTGTCTTTTACAACAAAAGGCATACATAAGCAATTCTAAGGACCGTATATTTATCACGCTGCGCTGACCATGCAACGCTTGCACGAAAAGTCGAGTGTTTCCAGCGCTTTGCTAAGACGACACGGTGGTGGCACCTACCCATCGCCTTGCGTTCTACACCTAATCACCTCTCAGACGGGCGCGCACTACCGTCTCGAACACGCAACGTTTTCCAAGAAAACTGCCAGATGGCACTCATGTCTCACGTGTGACGTGACTTGATGCGCTCGTTCGCCTCCGCTGCACGCTCGAGGCACTGTAACACAGCGCCTCCGGAATACTATTAACCGATTTTCTGGCGCAGAACATCAAATAAATGTTTTGTTCACTCTCTCCACATGCAAGACTATCGTCTTTCGACGACATTTGCAGAGTAACATGCAGATACGGGGCCAATTTTTTTTCTTCTTTCTTCCTGCCTTTTTTTTCTGCTTTCTTTTCAGCAACAGCTTGACTACCAGAATTTTAAGAACATATCCCCGCATGCTCCTCACACACACAGCACTCCTCTCCTCGCGCTTTCACGACAAGGAAACGAGAGCATGCACACAATACACCCGTTCATTGACACACTACGCGTACACACGAGCACGCGCGATTCCGGGCGCCCGTCTGACCAGTTCCGTGCAGTGCAGCGGTTAGCTGCGCATTCCGCGGCAGGTCAATACGTGAACGCCAACCTGCCTCGCGTCTAGGCATGTGGAGCGGATGCCGATGCATCTAAAGGAGCTGTGGGCCCCCGCGCGCATGTTGAAACGATTGAGAACTGTGACGTGGTTTGTGCCTTTTATCCAACCTCACATTGATGCGTATCGTTGTGTGCGTCTCGCTCGTGCCTCGTTAATAAAAGGCGAGAAGGTGTTACTGATGAATGATTCAGAGAGTGTTAAGGTTGCAGTGTGAAGGAACAATTAGTGTAGACACGTAGAAATCAAAGATTTGTAACACTTGTTCAACTTGCGTAGACCGAATACCCCGGATTTCCTCAGCAATTCGAATGAAAGTAACTTTTCATATCCATACTGGGCTCTTGATCATTGTTCTGCAGAAGCCTAATGCTGTAAACCTATTGTCTGGGGACGGCTTTAAGCTCTCCCATAGTAGAGTACCCTGTGCTCTAAATCGTTACCTCGTTTTTCTAACCCCCCCCCCCCCCACCTTTCTGTGTACACATAAGCTATGTCAGACGTATCTGGAAATGAAATTCTCTTAAAACAGTGATGCCAAAGCTATACGGACCTATTCCTCGGTGAAAGCTAAAGCAGGTTCTTCGTGGCTTACGATGACCAGGCCCGAATTTTCGTGAACAGGGCCTCATCTGGTGCGACGCCCACGGGACGGCTCTATGCTCTCTCATAGTAGACTAGCAGGTACTCAAAATCCTTAACCCCTTTTCCTAAACACGTAGTGATGCTTGTCATGGTTCATAGATGTGCCGGAGTGTCTGTGCCCTTATACTGGAATGTTATGAAACCTTCGTTTTCTGTGCATAGTGTAAAACTTTTTCCAGCAAAACACAAGACATTGGGCTACCGTTGTGAGGCCTTCGGGACGGCTTTAAGCTCTCCCATAGTCGAGTATCAAGTACGCAAAATCCATAACCACTTTTTTTTTTCTAAATGAAAAAAAACCACAGAGTGATGGTGAAATGTGAGCCCCACCGTGGACGGCTTTGTGCTCTCCCACAGTAGAGTACCAAGTACTCTAAATCACTAACAACATTTTCGAAACATGCTTTTTGTTAGATTCGTCAACGTTGTTTGTTAAGCTTTTAAATTTCTTGGTTAGCCTTAGCTATGTTAACACCATGCCACAATCGTAGCTTATCGTAGGTCTGTAGATTGCAGCCGTGGCAAGCGGGTTGAAAGAAAAGCGTCGTTGGTGAAAAGGGGCAAACGAATTAAGAACATACGTATGGCTTTACATGTACAGTACACATGTGTTTAAATGGGATACTTTAGGGCTAAATAACGCGCATAGTTTCAATTTCACCGTTTTCAGCACCGGTCATAATGGCGTAATTTCAACTCGCACACGTAGATTAGGGTGGACGTTATCTTCATAGACGAATTCTCTAGGATACGACGTGGTTATATCTAGTAATTGCGCAGGCAAGTCGTTATAATCGAAGAAAAAGAAGAGTAACTACTCGGGCTGGTTGGTATTGCTTTTTTAAATAAACGTACTTCCTAGAGCGCAAAACGTTTTAGAAAGGAGTCAGTGCGCTCTGTGCTACCCGACTATTTAAAGATCTGAAACGTTCTGCGCAATAATAAAGTATATTTATGTTAAAATAATAGAAGAAAGCTTCATATTGCGCTTCGTGCCGTAAGCACTTCACATATTCAAGATATCCGCTTTATAGTCCGTAGCCTATAGACCAAAAGAGCTTTCACAGCTGGTCGTATGTTGCTTTGGGGCATCAAACTCAGAATTTGGTGCGATTTACATGAAGCTGTCAAGCTTTCCGGGTGTGCACAATCACATTGAGTGTCTAGACAACTGATTTGGTTTAGTTAAGTAAGGAGAAACCAAGAACACATCTCCATTGTACTGTGAGAAACGTTTTATTTCCGTTGCTGTTAAGCGAACGGGTAACGGTATCAATCAACCAGTCTTATATGCGTCAAGTCCACCGAGAAGAGCTTTCTGTTATGAGATCAGTATCATTCGGTAAGCTATAGCGGCCAGTTGGCAAATATAATAGGGACCGACAACGAAGCAAGAGTCCTCATCCGATTTAAAACTGGCGACTTGTGCGAACACAACACTGCATGGTGCAGTAGATGAAGAAGAAGATGAAAATGAAGAAGATGATGAAGTTGAAGATGAAAAAATGAAGGTGAAGAAGATGAAGAAGAAGAAGATGACAGTATACGGCCTCAGCGATTCAGCGAATATAAATAAAAAATACTGACCGCACTTTCTAACGCGTTCCCATTGTCTAGCGTATACATCAGATGTGACATTCGGCGCAACCCAAGCTATTATGGCAATATTATCTGGAGTTTTACTCGCCAAAGCCACAATGTGACATGAACCACGCCGTAGTGGAGGGCTCTGAAAATCAAGACAAACTGGTGCTCTTCACCGCGCCCTGACGTCTCACAGTGTACACTCGGACCACAAGCGTTTCGCCTCGCATCGAAGTGAGCGACCACCGCGGCAGGAATCGAACACGCAACTCGGGGTCAGCAGTTTATCCCGAACAGAGCACAATAAACGGTAGCCGCTATAACCAGCTCATTCCCATCGGCTGTCGAGGCCACATACGTAGCATTTGCCGCACTGCGCGCTGTTATTGCGACGAGGGACAGTTGCTCCACGCTCCATGGCTCCCTTGAATGACTGACTGACTCTCTCTCCCTCATTCTCTCACTCACTCACTCACTCACGCAGGCAAGCGAATGAGTTCCCACAATGTGTGCCTGCACCACACACTCTCCACGGCCAAGTTGTATTCCAGAATGCCATGCTTCCTTGTGTATAGCGTACAGCACCTCGTCACGATTGCTCTGCATCGCGCTCCGAAGGAGTTACCTTGAATACGTATCAGGCTACGCTGTCGCGATGAATGGAAAGAAAGAAAGAAAGAAAGAAAGAAAGAAAGAAAGAAAGAAAGAAAGAAAGAAAGAAAGAAAGAAAGAAAGAAAGAAAGAAAGAAAGAAAGAAAGAAAGAAAGAAAGTCGTGGCGTTATACTTTTGAACGTACGTTCGCCACTAGCACGCTGGCTTTCAAAACAGAAAAAAAAAAGAAAGCACCTCGGAAGAAAGTGAAGGAACGCAACCAACACGTTCGTGATTTCTGACGGGGAAAAAAATCGCGGTTTTTCCTTTCGCACAGCTCTTCTAAAAGAGCACGGCCACAGCCGTCGTGTCTTCGCGGTATAATGCATTCCTAATGTTTTCCCCATATTCTATCGGGCGCAAATGACGATGCGCGCGTGTACATATTTGTGTATTTGTGGAGAAGCACGCTGGCACTTCGGTTTTCCTTTAATCTAAATATGGAGGCGTCATAAGCGTACATATGAGAATTGCCGGTTTAATGGTGTTTTTTTTTGTTAAGCGTCGCTTCTAAATGCGCTCTCAATACGAACCCTGTTGAACTATTTCTAGGGGTAAGAAGAAATGCGTACCGAACGAGATTACGGCGCTGGCGAAGAAGTAATGCGCGTTGACCCACACGGCTCATTTTTTCACCCGCCATCATGCGTCATCGGCTTCGTTCGAGTGTGTCAACGTTGGCCGTTGGAACGTACTGGAAGTCAGTCATTGCACCTAAGCACCGACGATATCGAAATACAAAAAAAAAAACACGAGAAAACGGATACTAATGCAGATAGCGTGCGCCGTCGTAGTCTTATGCGAGGATTTTACAGATATCAGCTACATACTCATAGATATAACTGAATCTGTTAATGGCAGAGAGGCTAGGCTGGCATGCAGTAGCAAATCGAATCAAGCCCGAAAGATCCAGAAGCAATGACCCGGCATACCAAGCGAATACAGTATACTTAGCCGTAGTTGACGCCAAAGTTTACCCTTATTCCTAAAGAGTTGAACAGTGCAGAGGAAAAAATTACCATTCCTGCGTGGAAAAAGCACCACAGTAACAGCGTAAGTTGAACAAGCAGTAGCAACCCGTCGTAAATTTTGTACTGATGCTTATACTTCACATAACTTGTCCCACAGGACGCGGAATGGTATCCCGGCTGCGGTGGCTGCATTTCCCATGGAGGCGGAAATGTTGTAGGTCCGTGTGCTCAAATATGGGTGCACGTTAAGAACACCAGGTGGTCGAAATTTCCGGAGCCGTCCACAACGGCGTCTCTCATAATCTTATGGTGGTTGTGGGACGTTAAACCCCACACATCATCATACTTCATATAACTTGGCCCAGAAGGCAGACACATCATGTGCATACGGAGTTGCCGAAATGAAATCTCAAAGGCTTCTTGATATGAAATATGCGCACCAAGATCACGTACTGTGGCACCACAAGGACCCACTCATCTGTCAGTACATCGCCTTATTGCATCAATGCTTTCAAACGCGCCGTTTTTAACAAGATACATCACCATGGTTATAGAGTTTTCCTATGAGGGGTGCTGTTTCGGGTGACAACTATGGACGCCGTGTGCAGTATACATGCTTACAACGTACAAGTACACATCGTATGCATCTGCCGCACTGCGCGCTGTTACTGCGACGAAGGACTGTTGCTCCACGCTCCATGGCTCCCTCGAATGACTGACTGACTCTCTCTCCCCCATTCTCTTACTCACTCGCTCACTAACTCACTCACTCAGGCTCAGGCACATTATGTGCCTGCACCACGCACTCTCCACGGTGAAGTTGTATTCCAGAATGCCATGCTTCCTTGTTGTATAGCGTACAGCACCTCGTCACGATTGCTCTGCATCGCGCTCCGAAGGAGTTACCTTGAATAAGTATCAGGCTACGCTGTCGCGATGAATGGAAAGAAAGAAAGAAAGAAAGAAAGAAAGAAAGAAGGAAAGAAAGAAAGAAAGAAAGAAAGAAAGAAAGAAAGAAAGACACGAAGAAAGAAAGACACGAAGAAAGAAAGAAGCACGAAGAAGAAAGAGCAAGAAGAAAGAAAGAAAAGAGGAAGAAAGAAAGAAGAAATAGAAAAGGAAAAAAGAAAGAAAGAAAGAAAGAAAGAAAGAAAGAAAGAAAGAAAGAAAGAAAGAAAGAAAGAAAGAAAGTCGCGGCGTTACACTTTAGACCATCCGTTCACCACCAGCATGCGGGCTTTCAAAACGAAAAAAAAAAAGCACCTCGGGAGGAGAAAGTAAAAGAACGTAACCGGCACGTTCGTGATTTCTGAGGGGGAAAAAAATCGCGGTTTTTCCTTTCGTGCACGCACAGCTCTTCTAAAAGAGCGCGGCCACAGCCGTCGTGTCTTCGCGGTATAATGCATTCCTAATGTTTTTCCCCATATTCTATCAGGCGCAAATGACGCGGCGCACGTGTACATATTTGTGTATTTGTGGAGGCGCACGCTGGTACTTCGGTTTTCCTTTAATCTAAATATGGAGGCATCATAAGCGTACATATGAGAATTGCTGCTTTAAAGGTTTTTCTTTTTTTTTTTTTGTTAAGCGTCGCTTCTGAATTCGCTCTGACCATGAAACATGTTGAACTATTTCTGAGGATAAGAAGAAATGCGTACAGAGCGAGATTACAGCGCTGGCGAAGTACTAATGCACGTTGACTAACACGGTGCATTTTTCACACGTCATCCTGCGTCATCGGCTTCGTTCGAGCGTGTCAACGTTGACCATGCGAACGTACTGGAAGTCGGTCATTGCACCTAAGCACCGACGATATCGAAATACAAAAAAAACACGAGAAAACGGATGATAATGCAGATAGCGTGTGCCGTCGGAGTTTGAGCTATGCGATGATTTTACAGACATCAGCTATATAGAGATACGTGCCGTATACATACTCATAGATATAATTGAATTTGTTAATGGCAGAGAGGCTGGCACGCAGTAGCAAATCGAATCAAGCCCGAAAGATCCAGAAGCAATGACCCGGCATACCAAGCGAATATAGAATACTTAGCCGTAGTTGACGGCAAAGTTTACCCTTATTCCTAAAGAGTTGAACAGTGCAGAGGAAAAAATTACCATTCCTGCGTGGAAAAAGCACCACAGTAGCAGCGTAAGTTGAACAAGCAGTAGCAACCCGCCGTAAACTTTGTATGGATGCTCATACTTCATATAACTTGACCCGCAGGTCGCGGGATCGAATCCTGGCTGCGACGGCTGTATTTCCGATGGAGGCGGAAATGTTGTAGGTCCGTGTGCTCAAATATGGATGCACGTTAAAGAACCTCAGGTGGTCATAATTTCCAAAGCCTTCCACTACGGCGTCTCTCATAATCACATAATGGTAGTGGGACGTTGAACACCGCATATCATCATCATACCTCATATACCTTGGCCCAGAAGGCGGACACATCATGTGCATAAGCAGTTGCCGAAATGCAATCTCAAAGGCTTCTGATATAAAATATGCGCCTCAAGATCATGTACCGTGGCACCACAAGGACCCACTCATCTGTCAGTGCATCGCCTTATTGTATTAGTGTCTTCAAATGCGCGTTTTTTAACAAGATACGTCACCATGGTTATAAAAGTTTTCTTATGAGTGGTTCTGTTACGGGTGACAACGATGGACGTTGTATGCAGTATACATGCTTACAACGTACAAAGTACACATCGTATGTATGTGCGTTAAATATTTTCGCACTGTCGCAACAGTACGCCGCTGTCAATATGAAAACCTCGATTGATATGTTTGAGAACACCTGCCAAGAATTCTGAGACTGTACCTTTCTTTCTATAAAAAATAAACATTTAATTGTGTTGAATTTTTCGACTTGCCATCTCATACTAAAACCCGTGTGAAGTTATCACTGAGCTTGAAACATGTATAGAATCCTTTTTTTTTTTAGAGTAACGATACATGGACATGTTGAACAAAATCGATACGTTGTGGTCCAAAATACTTATCTTGAAAAACTGCAGCATGTAAAAAAAGTTGTATCTTTTAATATGCACTAACATTAGCGACGACAAATTTCGCTAGTGTTTCACGGTCGACTAATTAGGCTATTTGAACGAACACAAGTAATTACATAGAGGTTAATCACTACTTCATTATTTTCTCTTTCAATTATACTTGTAATTATCAATCGAATTTTAACTTAACCAGTAGACATTACGGTTTAAACAACAAATACTGATCACCCCGCCACGGTGGTCCAGTGGCTAAGGTACTCGGCTGCTGACCCGCAGGCCGCGGGATCGAATCCCGGCTGCGGCGGCTGCATTTCCGATGGAGGCGGAAATGTTGTAGGCCCGTGTGCTCAGATTTGGGTGCACGTTAAAGAACCCCAGGTGGTCGCAATATCCGGAAACCTCCATTGCGGCGTCTCTCATAATCATATAGTGCTTTTGGCACGTTAAACACCACATATCAATCAATCAACAAATACTGATCGCTTTGCCCCGAATTCGGTTACATCTATACTTTTATAATTAACATCATGAATGTGTAAACTATATACGTTGTAAATTTATAATGCAGCCATGTCGCTCGGCCTGAACACCCATTGTGTGAGGCGTTATATATAAGGAGCATCCCAGGGACGTCAAAAAAAAAAACAACTAAGGCTTAGAAAACCTATATTATTCCACCCCTAATCCGAAAGCTTTCTGCGCATAAATTGATCTTGCGCTGCCATCAGCCGCCACCGCGGGGGTATAGTGGCTAAGTTGTTCGGCTGCTGACCCGCAGGTCGCGGGATCGAGTCCCAGCTGCGGCGCTGCATTTTCGATGCAGGAGACACCGCTGTAGGCCCGTGTGCTCACATTGTGGTACACGTTAAACAACCCCAGGTGGTCTAAATTCTTGGAGCCCTCCACTACGGCGTCTCTCATAGTCATCTGGTGGTTTTGGGACGTTAAACCCCACATATCAATCAATGCGCTGCCATCGGGATCGGTCCATCTTTGACCAAGCAATGACGTCACGCTATGACGTCATGAAGACCTGAGGCGAAACTGCTGTTCGGCCTACTCGTAATGAATTCGTAATTTCACGCCTCTGCGCGCAGAAAAGCAAGGACGAAAGAAAAGAGCACACTCGGACAAGCTCAACGAGGTCGCAAATTTTGGTAGTGTGTGACGTCACGGGGACGTTACCTCGTGATGACTTTCACGCCTCACTCGTGTTGACGCCGACGGTCAATTTTTGCTTCTGGTGAAACATATATGGGTCTCCCTTTTAAAAAATAGATTAATTAAATATTTCGTGCTAAGTACGTTGGTCCTTTAAGGAAACGTGTGCATCAGCCTTACGGAACTCGCAACACACCATTCTATAAGAAAGAAAGAAAGAAAGAAAAAAAGAAAGAAAGAAAGAAAGTAAGTAAGAAGGAAAGAAATAAAGAAAGGGGGAAAGAAAGAAAGAAAGAAGGAAGGAAGGAAGGAAATAAAGAAAGAAAGAAAGAAAGAAAGAAGAAAGAAAGAAAGAAAGAAAGAAAGAAAGAAAGAAAGAAAGAAAAAGAAAGAAAGAAAGAAAGAAAGAAAGAACGTTTCAACTGTCCCGGTTACGAAGAGGTCACTCAATCACAGGCCACTTGGCACTTGCCTAAGGAGGCGGAGTACTCTTACAACCCTCGTAAACGGGCATGAGTGATTGTGGCAGTTCCGTCACGAAAACGCACCGCAAAGGGGAAAAAAAAAAACAAAGTGTACGAAGCAAAAGCTACTGTATGGTGCATTATAGAAAAAAAAACAAAAAATAGACTAAGCCGGGCGACTGTCGCCATTTGTATCCGTCCCTCTCGTAATTATCCCCGAAGGGGAACAAAGCGCAAGCAACGTCACGAGCAAAGCGGCCGCTTATTACCACCTACGTCGCTTATCTACATTCGTTTATTCCTTTTTGTTCCTTCTCTTGATTCGTTAATTCATTCAAGCCGGCCGCGTTCCTACATGCCGCCGTCGAGTGGCCATGTATAACAACGTCTCGAAGCGTGTCACAAGCGATTAAAAAGAGCGCGTGAGCTCAAACAACAAAATAAAAAAATAATAACGAAAGCGATAGCGTTGTTAACCGCGTGACCGGGATGTAGGTAGATTTATTGATGGTTGAAGGTCTTTCGAGTACGGAATGAAAACGGGGCGGAGACGAAGTACGAGCAACAAAATGTACCAGTCATTTATTACGGAGCCCTTTAAAACTGGAGAAGGCCGGGTAACGACAAACGTGTTGCGCGCGCTAAGGTGCCACCAGTGTTGGCGCTGCTGTAGCGATGTGCGTGTGTACCGATGTGCTAAGAGACGGCGGTGTTGCTTGGATAACGATTTGAGTGGGAGTGATGTGATAATACACGGCGGTGGCGCTACATAGTATAGCGATGTCCGAGTGTACCGATGTGCTAATACACGCTGCCATAGCTGACGTGGCGATGCGCATGTGCAGCAACGTGTTATTACGCGGTGTGCTACTACTCGGCGGTGGAGCTGGAGTAGCGAACTTGTATATAGTATAGCACATCCTGAGTAGTTGCACCATGTCAATGTCCCGCGCTGCGTTGGTGGAGCAAACCAAGAAAGCAATTACGTTTCGCTTATGTATTAACCCCATGGCATACCACGTCACTAGCCGCCAGCGATTATTTTTAATCCTTCGTTTCCTTATTAGGGGCGAAGCTTCTTATAACGACACCTGTTCGTCCCTTGTAGGCGTCGTAGTGTGTAACAAGTATAACGTTTTGACCTCCAAGGTGGTGCCGGTGAGAGATTTCTTTTGTGTGTTGTTGAACAATAAAGAATAGTGCTCAATGTACATATTGATGACTGCAAATGGGGAATGAGAGACAGGAGCATTTGGCTTTTAGTTAACGCGCGTGCTGCGATCTCCATTAGCAGCCTTTGGCATGCACATTGAGCACTACCTGTCAAGGAAAGGTTGCTACATTATACTCGCTGGGTGTAACCTCCTTAGTTCTAGAAAGGTTTAGCGAGCGTTGGGCCGCAGTGCCATGAATACAGTAAACTTGTATATACCATGAACTCGAGGTGGTTAAAGGTGGGAAGTAGACCCGAAGCGCAAGCCGTAAGACAGTGTGCGTGTGCCACCTCTCGTTTAGTCCTTGGAATGTCCGCTGGATGGCGGTGCTTCTATATGTGGAATATATGATGAAAAGATGCGAGATGGTGGTACTTGGAGTTTTGAATAGATGGACGAACGAACACACAGACAGATGCATGGATGGACGCACGAACAGACGCACGCACGGATGGGCGGATGGACGCATGGACGGTCACACAGACGGACGCATGGACGGACGGAAGCAAGAACGAATGGACGGACGAATGCTTCGCCCCACTCTCCATCATTCATATGCTGCCAATTTTTTTCTAAAATCCCTTGTTCCACTGGTACTTTATTTATTCAACGGTGATCATGTCACGCGTTCGTTAGATCTTTGGTTGTGATGGTGGCTGCTTATCCAGCTTAATTAGTACTTTTAAGAATTTCTGTCAAGTTCTCTAGCTCTGGGCTGTCCACCAAGCCCGCGAGGCGGCTGAGGAGCTTGGCATCTCAGTCCCCACGTGGGAGCTGCCCGCAACACATTGATCTGTGTTTTAGAGGACCAAATAAAAGTTAATCCAATCCAATCTAAAGAACTAGCCATGGATCATCTTGTGGTCAGCACGCCGACTTATACTTACGTTCTATGACACCTTTCTCGTTAACCATAAAAGTGCTCCTGTTTCCTGTTCCAGAACACACGGTCATGCTCTCGTCAGACGAGAAATCTGGGCCTCTCGGACGCAATTAATCAGCGCGTCGTGCATGCTGAAAACAAAAGGCGCGCTGGCGGGGTCGTAATACGGGCGTCGAACTGAATTCCGCCGGTTATTACCGCCGCGCTCCGCCGCGCTCGTTCCAGCGCGCGCGCTGGCTCGCGCTTGTCAGCGACTGCTGCTTTTACGCGCGAGGGAAACGCGGCGTCCGACGCCAGCGATCGTCGTGTGATCGCGCTCTCCGAAGAGAGTAGTTCAACGTACCGGCGGAAAGTAAGGGCCAAACCTCATAAGCGTGAAAACGCACGCGACAGCGACGAGCGACGCGACGTAGATCGTCTTCGCGCGATCAGTCGCTTGCGCAGGCAAACCTCATTCACGCGACGGCTTCGGTGGGTGAACTCCACTGTTGCTGGCATGCGGCCGTCTACTCGCACCAAGAAAGCCGCGTAGTGAGCGGTATGCAATTTAAAAATAAGATATATTGTTGTGTAATGAAACTGAAAGTGTTTATTATTGCCTTGTAGCACTATTTATACGTACATGCGTAATAAACATTGCGTTATTTCTTGTTGCGCATACGTGACTCGGGCAGGGTCACGTGCACCCACGTAGTCTTTGTCGTTTCCGGTATTTCGCTATTGGCTGCTTGAGCCCAGCACTTCCGGGCGATGAGCGACGGTTTGCCAAATCTGGAGAACCGAGCGATTGCGCGAAAACGAGCACGCGACACGTCGCGCGAACGCCCTGTTTCGTCGCTCGTAGCATCGCTCGTCGCTGTCGCGTGCATTTTCGCGCTTATGAGGTTTGGCCCTAACACTCACACTCTCGAGAAAGTGCGGCGGTGGGAGGGTGTTCTCGTTGCACTCTCTTCAGTGCGGGCTCTAAGACGACGTCGAGCGGGTTGCAGCCGGGCCCGACCCAATTACCGGGTCTGGCCCACATCGTCGCTGCAGTCGTTGTCGTCCGCAGCGCAATGAGTGCGTCACTGTCGAAGTGTGCGAGCGCGCGTATACTGGCGGAGTGAAATGACACGCCCAAAAAGTCCCCTAACCCCCCTCCGAAGGTTTTCCCAAACGAAGATGTCGTATGATGACTGTGTGTAACGTCTCGCTGTGACGTCATTATTCTTTTGAGCGATATCATGACGACGTCACAAACTTTTGTTATGCGTGATGATGACGTTAATGGTCCACCACGCTGGTGTAGTGGTTGCGGTGCCCAGCTGCTGACCTGCTGCAGGTCATGGGTTCGATCACTTTCGCGGTCGGTCGCATTTCAGTGAAGGCGAAACGCTAGGGGCCCGTGTATTCTGCGATATCAGTGCACCTTGAAGAATACCAGTAGTCCGAAATTTCCGGAACCTTCCTCTACGGCGTACTTTATAATCATATAGTGGTTATGGGATGTCAAACACCACACATCATTATTATATATGATGATGACGTTTGCGGTGATGTCATCATGTCACATTTTTTGTTTGTATCACTAGTGTTGACACCAGCGACTGTCAACTTATCCGCGTTTGATGAGGACCTAAGGCTTTCGCCCTATGAAGTTACATCAGTGCACCGTAAAATTACACTCACTCCGTTCTGCTGGTACGTTGAAAACAAGAACCTCCTTGGTCGAAAACGCCCCTTATGTAGAAGGCAGCGTCAGATCGTCTGCATAAAGGAGCAAGCCGTCTTGTAATTGCTGTGCAGCAGAACAAACTCATTCGCTGCTTCTCGTGCAGTCATTTTCGAAACCTGCCGCATGCACACGCACTGGAAACAGTTGCGTAACACACAAGCGCGAATGCGCGAGACAACTGCAGCTTATCTGAGGATAAACTGCCTGCTTCTAGCTGGCGGAATAGTAACTGTGGTTTATGAGTCAGATCAAATGATTCACTCCAAGAACCACTTTCGAATGGATTCTAACACCACAATCAGCGACCGTTCTCCCCCGTAAGATCACGCATTTATTTCATTCTTCTTTTTTTTTTTTGAAAAAATATGGTTGGCGCTGTTGAATCCCGTGGTTTTATAGTATATAAATATATAATATTTTTTTCTTCCTATCCGATTTTTTCTTTACCTTAGGTTGTGAACATGAATTATCAGCATAATCCTTACCGCTTCATGAATCAATAAAGTTGCTTACCTATATACTTACTACATTCTTTTCGTTTAGATATTTGATGTGTAGTTTTGTAATATACTTGGTAATATATTTTTGGGAATTGTTAAAGTGTCATTTTTCTTTAATTTGTAGGAAAACGTGCTTTTTCTTTCGGTAGGTAGCGTGGCCCTCCCCTCTTTAACGAGTAATTTTATCCTTAGGCTAAAATTACTGTTATTCAATTATTACTAATTAAATAAACGATGTTATATCTGCAAATTATATTTGCCAACCTGACGGCACTATGTTACATATCAATTCATTCGTGAAATTGCGCCGATAGGCAGACTTCCCTCGTCATTTATCAATCTATTGTCTTAAGCAGAGCAACGTCATATTGAATTTCACCAATGTGACTGACTAACATTGTCGTCCTAAGTGGATTGCTGTGCACACAAACTGCATCTACAACAAAAGCTCTTTTCCTGTTTATTTTCAGAGCCAGACCAAGCAGGAGGAAGTCGCTGAATTCTCGCCAACAGGTGAGCCGCAAAACTCTTGTAATGTTTTATTAAGATCGAAGCTGTCAAAGATTTGGGTAAAACGCCGGGTGTTCGCAAAAATACCCTCCGAACCGCTGCTTATCGGACGCGTCAACCGACGTAGACAGTCCGCGCCAGTGCCACACCGAGTTTCGCGGCAACGACAGGTCCAGGCTGCGACGACCGTTAGTTTCTGCACGTTAGTTTCTGGCACTGGGGTCTTGACATTCTCGCAGCTTCTCCGACAGGCTGCGGTGCGGTTCTACTCTGTCTACGCCAGGAAAAGACTCAGCCGAGAAGGCCACGTTACACCCTTAAGACCAACCAACATCGCTGTGTACCCGGCTTGTGCAAACTTCTCCTTGTTTAGCACGAAAGTGTTTTATGCCGGGCTCGACCAAGACTAATGACGTACTTCCGTCACGGATGTGACGTTGATAAAATTATCACTGCCAAATGAGAAAGAAAAACAAGAAAAAATTTATTCTGCCGGGAGTCAAACCTACATAGCACATGACAGTAAGCGTCATGTGCTTTAGCGGCTCAGCTTGCGAGGCAGATAAGCAGTTCGCTTTCATTTCATTATTTGTTTATTTATTTTAGAAGAATAAGCTCCCCAATTCACGTGCGGAATTGCAAATTGTTGATTAAGTGCATGCCTCACTTTGAAGGCAAATCTGTTCTCGTCAAGCGTACAGATCACCTGAGGGAGCTCGTTGAAGCCCACGTAATTACCAAAAAAAAAAAGGGGGTACACCAGTCAAGATTCTTGGAGTCCAAGCGGGAAATAATAAAGACGTCATTATTTGACACAAATTACAAAATAGTCCGTTACATGCATAACTGCAAAAGAATCGCACGTTTCCAGAACTTTTTCCACGTCTCTGGCGAATGTGTACACGAACCGCGAGCTGCTCGCACGCATGAAAGCAGTGGCGCAGCGGGCAACTCCCAGAAGCGAACCACCCAGCGACCTTGAAATGAGGGGGCCCAGCTACAGAACGGCACCCTGTATGGGCTGACACGCTTGTGTGCGCTCTCATTGAATCGCGCCGAGGTATAGGAGACGAAAACTAAAAGAAAAAAAAAACACGAACACACACAAAAGAACACCCCTCCACAAATTTTATAAAGGAGCGTACGTTGAGCAGGAAATGCGCTTGCATATGAAAGAAAGAAAGAAAGAAAGAAAGAAAGAAAGAAAGAAAGAAAGAAAGAAAGAAAGAAAGAAAGAAAGAAAGAAAGAAAGAAAGGAAAGAAGGAAGGTGGGGTAGGACGGCGGTAATGGTGGCCTAGAAAGAAAAGGAATGCCCGGCTGGATGATGACTGCGCCTAATTTAGGCGTGGATGTATTCCGGCTGTTCTCGTCCATTATACGCGGAAAATGCCTCCGGGGTAGCGGAGGCGAAAAGCGCGGCGTGTAATTTGGCGGCGCGCCGACTGGGCCGATCTGTATGGAGTGTGTCTGTCTGTAGGCTGGGCAAGTGCGTGGGGAGAGGAAACTGAATGAGGCGGGGAGGGGGTAGTTGCGATCGCCTTTAAATTAACACTCTCTCCCCGGCGTGGTATGAGCCGGCACCGCCTCGCAACTGTGTGTACCTTTTGCCTGCGCATTTTATGTAGGCGATTTTCAGAGACGCGTCCTTGAAAGAGGAAGTGACGGAGAATAAGTATACCGTGTTAACGCAGCTTTAACAGGTCACCGAAAAGCAACGCTAGTTATGTTTGTGGAGAAAGAATGAAGCGTTCAAAAAGATAAAAGGCGGCAAGCTTAACCAGACGGGAAAATACGGTAGTTCGCTATCCTAAACTAGGCAACGGGGCAGCCTGAAAGAATGTGTAGACAGAGAAACATGCAGCACAGCCAAATGTCTTCACTGTAACGTAGTGATGTTAGGCGTGAAATATAGATGTGCCGAAGTGTATGTGCCCTGTTACTGGAATGATATGAGGCCTTTGTGTTCTGTACATGCTGTAAATAAACTTTTTCTAAACAAGATTACGGTCGGTGGTAACCAGCAACACAACAGGCTATATCGTAGTACATCACTTGTGTACCACAACGAGCTCTAAACCAGAGTACAGCCACTTGATCGGGTTTATTTATTTATTTATTTATTTATTTATTTATTTACGCGATAGCATTAGAAAGCTCGTTTCGCAGAAATTCCAGCGTCAGCGTCGTTGGTTATCCGCGAAAAATTGTCATCTTATGCGTGACCGAAAAACCGAGAACAATGCAAATAAAGCAAATGACAAAAAATCGGGGTTGTTTGGGTCCGAGTGGGGATCCAACCCGGGTCGTTTGCGCGGTAAGTGGATGTTCTGCCACACGGCCACGTGTCTTCTTCTTTATTTCTTTAATACATGAAATCATCACCAGTAAAGTACACACAACATACTTCATCAGAAGTCAGGCAAACACACACAACCGTCAAGAACGAGAAGCCACTCCGGAACGGGGTCAAAAGTCTCAACAACACTGCACATCTTGAGCAGCTGCTTCTCGGAAGACAGATCTCGCCGACCGTGGTGGCTTGGCGTGTCTGTCAATCTTGCGACTTTTCCATAGTGAATAAAGTCCCAACAACATAAACAGGTCATAAGGAGTATTATCAGTCAGCCTCTGTTTAAATGGGAGGAACCTAATACCATGAGCTGTGATTGGAAGTTCTTTTCTTCACGTTCTTTTTAGAATGTCCCAAAAATAAAAATCGTCACGACGATGAATAAAACAATGCTCTATAGTCTCAGGTTGGTTGCAGAGTCTACAATTCACAGTCCAGTGTACGCATACTGATTTTTTCATTCAGCCACGTTTTCACTGGCAGCGTGTAAGTGTGCAGTTTAATTATTTCTTTCTTTATTACCTATGTACATACGACATTCACGAAGAAATATACACTAAAGAAAGGACAAACACAAACAAAAGAGAAAAGGTGAACTAGCGCCAGAGTTCACAGGCTTTTGAAGATTCCTTGAAGTGTAGAAGGCTTTCTACTTGATGAAACCATTCGGGCACATCATGTTGACTCTCTTGCGTTTCCTCGAATGAACAAATAGATTGATATAAGTAGTGTCTCACTGGACGTGCATTAACACCATCGTTACGTACCACCATTCTATAGATTGCCATATATACTGTGCAGGCCCCAGTAACATAACTAGGTCGAATGGTAAGCCTTCTTCATTTCCCCGAATGAACAAATGGATTGAAATAAGTACTGTCTCACTGGATGTGCATTAACATCTGCGTGACTGCGACCATTCTAGATTGACATATATACTGTGCAGGCCCCAGTAACATAACTAGGCCGAATGGTACCCCTTCTTCATTCGTGATTGGGAGAAATCTGACTCCGCAGGCATCAAGGGGCAGGTCCTTTTTTGAAAGTCCGCTGAAGAACGTCCCCCAAAAAAGACCCCAACCCAGCAGTCAAGAAAAACATGTACGATTGTCTCCGGCTTATTGCAGAATAAACGATCGTCACCCCACTGTTTGTGAATAGAGCGAAAATAACTTTTTTTTTCTGCTCGGAAATGCAGTGCAAGTAGCTTTCATGCTTCACAAACACACGCGTCCTGTATACATGCTTCACAACGCAGCATGAAATATTGCCGTGATAATGCGTTGTACAAGCGTTCGTTCCCAGCGGGCGTAATAACATGTGATTATAATAATGACTTCTTGGTTTAAAGACGGTCACCCACCTTCTGCCACGGCGACTTTTCGGACCAGCATTCAAATATATACGCGACTCCAATAACAGTTCGAGACGAGCTATAACCCAATGACGATACGATCGTCTCTCTGTGCGACGACAGTCGGACAGACAGCGAAAGACCTCTTCGCGACAACAAAGTCGTCATGTGAGTAGTAGTCAGCTATTGCGATGACGAAAATGAACGACTCTGTAAAAGCTCCTCGTAGTCTTTGATCTTGCGTCAGTGGAGTTCTGTCAACACGTGGTTAGGATGTAAAGGCAGAGAGAAGAAAATAGTGGACATACGATTATCCTTAAAATCATGTTTAGAGTGTGTGTTTAGACGACTTGCTCATTGCAAGTCGTCTAATCAAAGTCTTTTAAAAAGTATAAGTTGACTACGATTATTTTGAGCGGTCAACTTGTGGGCTAGTATAGATAGCATAACTTTCTGTTCAGCTGCAAAACTGGCATTCGAGAATCTCCACACCGCTCTGTAGGGTTGTGTGCAATGCCCGTTTCAACGTGACATCTCTACGATCACTTTATTTATCAGGAATCGAACTCAGAACGAAGTCCACGTCAGCGGTGGTGCGTACAAATGCGCACATGAACTATACTAGGGTGCGTGGCGCACCACATTTTTTCTTCGTTTTTTAGCGCTTTGAAACGCAGTGTCTACATGCTTTCTGAGTGAACAAATAGCAGTCATTTAACTGCGCATTGCTGCGGAGGTTTATTTCGCAGGAGACACTACCATATTCGACGATTGTTCGACATGCCGCATTCCAGGACCAACGTCAAGTTTTTTTTCTTCCTTTTTTTGGCTTAAAACAAATACACGCAAAAAAGCATGCTGGGCATGCATTACGAGCATATTGTATTCATTTGCAAGCGTTTTTCGCCATTAACTAAGCGCTTTCGCTACCAATTATTCCAATATCTGGAGGTCAAATTGCGTCTTCTTTCCTAGTGTAAAGTTGAT
Source organism: Rhipicephalus microplus (assembly GCF_013339725.1). Taxonomy (NCBI): domain Eukaryota; kingdom Metazoa; phylum Arthropoda; class Arachnida; order Ixodida; family Ixodidae; genus Rhipicephalus; species Rhipicephalus microplus. The sequence goes on from NC_051167.1 coordinate 81,022,453, forward strand.
TAACTAAATAATTACCTAGTTATTTTTCCTATGATATCAGGCGATTACTATTCAAGACGTGCATGCTGCCGGTCTTATACTTTCTCAAACGTGGAGCGACTAAATTTGCGTTATTACGGTATTCAGTGTGAGCACGAAAATTGATACGAAAGCAGAAAAAAAAACTAAACAAAAAAAACGCCATGTGTGGCGCTCGATTCGTTCGGCGAAACCGCTTGCTGCGGATACCCTGCTAATACGTCTATATAGATCAAGCGGTGATAGGGATCGCCGACTCGTTTAACGCGGAGATATTATGTGTGCTCTGGACGAAAGTGCTCGGGGCTTGTAGATTCATCGGCATGCTTTCCTACATCCATTTCTTTCGTTTTCTATCTATTTTTTTTTTACCTTAACTACCCCAGAGTGAAGGAGTGGGTCATTTTTTTCCCGGAAACTAGACCTCGTTATATAGTCAGCGGCAAGAAAGGCACGTTTCGAGGTGAAATCGATAGACGTGTTTGAGAAACCCGTGTAGATTCTTATTATGCAGGACCGCAAATCTGTTAGATCACTATACTTCCATGCGACAACCATGCTCGATCATTCTGCGGAATCGACACTGCAGGAGATACAGATATATGTATAGATTATGACCATTCCTAGAATACCCTCCTGCATGTATGATCGAAACGCTATGGTTGAGAATGGCTTGCAGGCCGAAGAATTGATATTATATCGGACTTTTCTTATTCTGTGTTACACACGTAAAATCGGTCGCTGTGACGTAAGGAGGGGGACATTCGTTTTTCCGTATTTTCCCATAGATTGGCTTCTTTCTCGCTTTTTATTTATTTATTTATTTATTTATTTATTTATTTATTTATTTATAGTTGAAATATTTTATCATTGAATAGGCGCTCGCAGTTTAGCTAACAAAGGAATGCGAAAAGGAAAAGTATGGACAGAACTGTGACACTATTTAGGAGGCCATAAAGAGTCTCACAATGCCTCACAGATAGCAGCACATTATTTAGCGTTTGCTGTTTGCTTGATCAACGCCTCTGAAAAGGAATGATATGTTTTCCGCTTGATGGACATAGTTGTTCATTTTTAGAGCTTTCTGAAAGCTCCTGTGTGTTTTTAGCGGCGGTGGCAGCACTATCCCGGCCTTTTCGGCGTAGTTTGATGGCCTCCCAAGTGCGCCTACAAATCGCCGAATGGGCTCGTTTTCGTCGTGACACCTGTCGAACAAAATGTGTTAAATAGACTCCTTCTACTACATGGTATTTATGTAGTACTCTTTTTTCCGAAGCAGCTGCAAGTAACATGTGGCTTTATTGTTGGACACCTGCTTGCCAGGCGAACGGCCTGGGTACGATCCTCAATGGGACCGAAAATTTATTCTTTATTTTATTTGCTTCTTTCTCCATTTTTTGCTCACAGACAATTTTTCGCTCACAACCAACGGTGCACCGACGCCGACGGCGGTATTTTTGCGACACGAGCTCTCTAACGCTATCACGTTAAAACATCGTACGGAGTGCAGCATTGACTTTCTATAACAATTCCAACCGGCTCTACGTGAAATGCAATGTTTTGCGCAAGAGTCCAAAGAAGATAACCTCTGGTGCACGTGTAAGAGCTAACATAGTGAAACGCCTATGATGCGTTAGAACTAAGAAATACAGAACTTCGGTAATAACGAAAAAAAAAAAGGAATGAATCAGCGGCTCATTTTCTATGTTAGCCACAACCCTAACAGCAAAACAGTATAGGTGACCCCCTTCTTGGTTTTAAACTCGGTGTATTTATCATGGGACGAACTGAAATAAATTTCAGAGCATGTTCAAGTAGACCATTAGTCGAAATTTCCGGCCCCTTGCACTAGTGTCTCTCACAATCGTATCATGGTGCTGGGACGTAAAAACCCGTATATTGTTAATTATTACAGATCAAAGTGGCAAATAATCAACTTCGACGCCGATAGGTAACTAACAACATTCGTACAACGCGTCTAATGCTTATCAGAATTGATCCACAGCAGCGGTCGTTTAGTTTTCGTCCCAATGTCATTTTGTCCAGTTTCATTTCCATTTATGTCAAGATTATTACACTGCACATAAAAACTATAGCAAAACCTCGCCACGGTGATCTAGTGGCTAAGGTACTCGTCTGCTGACCCGCAGGTCGCGGTTTCGAATCCCGGCTGCGGCGGCTGCCTTTCCGATGAAGGCGGAAATGTTGTAGGCCCGTGTGCTCAGATTTGGGTGCACGGTAAAGAACCCCAGCTGGCCAAAACTTCCGGAGCCCTCCACTACGGCGTCTCTCATATTCATATGGTGGCTTTGGGGCGTTGAACCCCACATATCAATCAATAATATGATGTGACGACATCATCATGGCGCTATCTGTGATCACGTGACCAGCAACGGTCACTGTACGCGTTTCATGATTCAATTAAGGCCCCTGTCTTGACAGCCTCTAGAATGTGACGCACGCAGCAGTCGAGGTCTTGTTCCCGTTCGATGTTTCGAAGGTATCGGTGCACACTTCTCAGAATTACGCAGGATGAACGAGAATTTAATGTGCTCGTTGAGATGAGATGCGATATTTTGACGCAAATTAGCAATCTATCAACGGATATAGCCGATAGTGAGCGTTCTTTTCAGGCAATAAGTCCAAGCTTCAGAAAGTCTACGGGTGCACTCTGGAAAGAAGGAGGAAGAAGAAGAAAAGGGCACGAAGATCAACCATACGCGCGTCCGCTTTGCTATCCTGCACTGGGTGAAAGAGATTAAGCCATTGAAAGATGAGGACATAGGAAGAAGAGAGCATACAGAACATTCGCGGGAGCTTAAACAGCACTTCTGCGTTCCTTAGCACTGGAACAGAGGAGCTCAAGCCGTATCACGTTCCGCCGTGTATAATGAAGTCATGCTTTCTGTTGAAAGCTTGAATATACTGGACGTATAACTTTCAGCGTCTACTAGTACAGACTAAGCACGAGGTGATCACAGCTAGCCGACGAATACGCTAAGTGTATCTAGTAACGATTGAAGCACAATATACTGCCTCCTTTTTTCACAAATTCCAGTCCTATATTGAGTGTTCAATGTTTGCTGATGTGTACTGTGAATCCACATCACACCGCGACTTCAACAACGTAAGCCAAGCTGCGTCACTTGTGTCCATGCCTTCCTTGATGTGCTGGTTGAGGTTTCGAAAGGTGTAAGGACCTGCCCCACCCCAGTGTCTTCCGAAAGAGAGACATTGTGGTAGAGAAGGAGACAGTAAACTATCGACACGACAGCAGGCGTCGTCATTTTCTCCGTTCTATAGAGGGTGATCCTTACATTCCTTAAATAAGTCCGGCAGGCCTTATAGCTAGCCCTTCTACTCGGTGCAGGAGAGTTCGAATTGGTCCATCATGTGAGAGCTGGCCAGCGTTGCACGTCATAGTTTTGTGACCGGAGTGACAAAGAGAGTAGGTTCACTGTGGTATAACAGATCACATGGCGAAAATATTTTCGTACTGTGGAGGTGGTCAGGAAGTTGAGTGACCAAGAAAATCACTCCCGTTCCAGAGAGAAGTGGCATAGTTACGCACACGTATTTTTCTACGCTTTTATGCATAGTTTGTGACAAAACATTCAATATAAGAATATACGTGCAAGGATAATACTGAGTTGCAGTCACAATAATATGTAAAGTCGCAATGGTAATATGGACGCAACTACACTACCAATAATGACGCCACACAAACATACCTGGTAGATGAATTAGCTTATGAGGGTAAGAGCCAATGTTTCACAAATCAATCAATCAGCTAATAATAACTCGCAGTCTCTTACGGATTCGCCAAAGACGACTTGAAGAGATTAACAATTCTCTTGTTTTCCCTTCTATCGATGTACTGAACCCTTCACTACCCTTTCCGAAATGTTTCCATCCTTTCAAGTGGTTTAGCACTTGCCTCCAAGATCGGAGGCATTGCAAGCTCTGTGCACCTTCACCTGGTTTTGCACTGCCTTCGTGATCGAACGACCTTTGACCGAGCAACCATGTCGCGTGACTACGTTATTGTGTGATGTGACGTTATGTCGACGTCACCGATTCGACAATGTGCGCCATCATGGCGGTGTCGTTAAATCATCGTGCCATGATTTATCACATCACTCGTGCTGAAGCCGACGCATGTGGTCAATTTGCACATTTTATGAGGCATCGAATGATTTAATAAGTAAACCAATCTCTAGCACCACCAAGCGGGCATTAATCGGTGCGCACTTCTAATGCGATAGCGTTAAAGCGCTCGCTCCGCAGAAATTCTCGACGTCGCGGTCGTCGTCGTTGGTTGTGAGCGAGAAATCATTATCTTATGCGTGAACAAAATATCGAGAGCAGTGCAAATAAAATGAATAATTAAAAAATCCTGGGTCAGAGTGCACGGGGACCGAACCCACGTCGTTTGCGTGGCAAAAACATGTTCTACGCAAGGCCATGCGCGGCTTCTTGTGAATACAGTGAAAATGACTTCTTCTCCCTGGAAATGCAGTGAAAGTAACACATGCTTCGCGAATACACGCGTCCTGTATACATGCTCCACTATACAGCATGAAATATGGAAGAAATAATGCAAGGTACAAGCGCCCATTGTCATCGCAGGCGTCAGAACATGTGATTATCGTAATAACTTCGCCGTTTAAAGCCGGTAACCCACTACAAAAGGCACACACGCTACAGCGCCTATTCCCTTAAGGCCGCGTAATGAATGATTGTTCGCCCAACAGGGAGCGCGGGAGGAACACACACGCAAGCAAAGAGGAGGCACACAGCCTCCTCTTTGCTCCGTGTTCCTCCCGCTCTTCCAGTTCACCTGAACAATGATGAAATAATAACTAGCCCACCTTTACATCCTATTGCCACGTAGTGAATGCATAGCGATTTCGAACAGGTTCCATGCATTAAGTGTCTAAAGTACGCACTAGGAGCAGGATACGCACTAGGAGCAGGCGAAGCTTTCATTTTTCTCTCTCTCATGGCGCAGTGACCGCAAACTGCGACAAGGGCTTCATGACCATCTCGGTGCTGACCGAGGAGCCCTTCAACGGCATCCTGCACACCAGGGACACCAGCGACCCCCGGGGCATCGTCAAGGAGCTGCGGCGGAGCCCCTGCATCGCCTACGGCACGGGGGGACGCAACACGTCGCTAAGGATCTCCCTGTTCCCGACACAAGACGACGCGCTCTACTGCGGAGTCAGGAGAAAGGTATGTGTACACGACTGTCGACTGAACTAAACTACACACGAGGCCTTTATAGTTTGTCTGCGGTTGATGTGGTGGTTCATTTGGGACGAAACAGGCCGGATGAATGAAAATTTGTTGTGCTCGTTGAGGTGAGATGCGATATTTTGACGTAACTTAGCAATCTATATATGGATATGCACAGGGTGTACCACATAACTTGAGCCAAGAATTTGAAAATGAAAGACATTTCAGTGGCGAATCGAACCAAACGCGTACGGAAGGAGACGACATGGCGTTTCAGTGCAGCAGTAGTTGTACTGCTGTTGTTGCTATATACGCTGTACACTATCCTACAGGGTTAGGATATTTAAAAAAAACACTAAAGAGTAAAACGATTTTTTTTTCGCATATTAGTAAACTACAATTCCACAATCCCCAAAACACTACTCGTACCACGACAATGTAGGCTTAGTAGCGAGAATATGCGCGAAAAGAAAATGCGAGTGACGACGCCGCCACCGTGACATTCCCGCACCAAACTTCGTGACGTAAGAAATTCTAGAAGGCATCCACTGGGTCCTACGTAGCTTCTGATCGGTAAAAACGAATACGTTGTCATCCCTGGGTGACTTGGCATTTCAAGTTTCCGAAAATTTCCTCGAGCCAATTCTACGAAAACATTAAAAATATATTTTGAAATTTCTCAAGTCACGTGCGAAGATTTTGGCGCGAAATTCAAGAATGAAACTTCAAACCTCGATTTCCTCCGCTAATAATGCACTTATAATAGTGAAACATACGACATTAGAGTTCTCAGAGTGCAGTTTGTCAATATAAATCAAGTCATCGTTGCTCTTCAGTTTCCATTTAAAACAGTCTACTCTGCTTTCTAGCTTTCCGTAACGGTAGCATGCATGCACACAGGAGCTTAATGACAGACATCGCATGGTTGTGGCAACACGTGGCGCTTATATATTAAAAAAAAAGTCCATATGCTTATTCTCGATATAAAACTGTTTGTGGCTCGAATGACCTTATGTAGGGTAACCCTGAGAAGAGAAATTTCGCTTACAGTGGGCGTAGATAGAGTCATTGAGACACGGCGACTTGAACCGGGAGAAATTCGTCCGGTTTCTTACTGTAGCGAAGGGGAAGCATAAAGGTTTCCCTCGTTTGTCATACATAGTCTCCATCTCTCTGAAGTAGGGATTCCGCTCACTTCTCGTTCCCACGTAAAACACACATTGCATGGAATTTCGTGCGTTCATTGTCCGTAGTGGCCAATAGCCACCTGAATGAGGATATACAGCACCGTACACTAAATTTTAAAAGCGCGGAACTCAATAGATGGATGGATGAATCAATAAACTTTATTGTGGTCCCTCAGAACGCGCTGTAGCACGTTGCGGGCCGCTCCCACTTAGGTATACAGGAAGGCCAAGTCTCTCTGCTGCATCGCGGGTCCGCTCAACTGACCATAGTTGTTCTTCAAGTCCGGAAGTAGTAATAGCAGCCTCTGAGAACTTAATAGACAATTGAATATTACTGTGCAGCAGCTCCTTCACTCGGAGGAATATCTAAGGATCACTGCAAACACATTCATTACAAACTGTCGGGCATTGGTGGTGCCTCTCAGAATCCACGGATGGCGACAATATCACCAAAAATATTTAAGGCAGAATATTTTTTTTTAATTTAGCACCAGCTCGATTGTACGTAATTTCAACTTTGCTTGCCACAGTATACATCTCTCGCATCACGAACTTTCCTCGTAAAATATACCACATCCTGCTGACTGCACCTTGCTATTTATTTATTTTCACGTAGTGCGGCCTTCATTATTTTGAGATTCCTGTAATGGAGCCGCCGCGGTACGATAATTAAAACCTGGAGATGCATCGCCGAGATGCTATCACGTAAGAGAGCGTCGCGATTAAGCTACACACTGCCTCTACAAAGCAGAGAGGGAGTGGCAAGGCACAGGTTTTACGTATGCTCCAACACGGCGCGATGAAATTGAGTGCGCGAGGGCTACTCGCGGTTCAGCATTTTCGTTCTTTTTTTTTCTTTATCTTTCTGAACGCGTAAACCAATCACGACGGTGCGGGCGCACGCTCATTAATCACACACGACCCATCGCACTCGACCCCAGCGATATAAGTGCACCTCTCATCACAGGTAAACTCTTTCTCTTTGTTTTTCCGTGATGCAGGTGTATAGCGATGGGATAGTGGACGAGCGGTGGTGACGGATCACCTGCTCATCGAAAGTACCATCACTAAAGTTAGCACGAACAGCCATTTTTAGATAACAACTGGATTTTATTACACTACAAATTTCGCGTGTTCTTTGTTTCTTTCCTCCTATCATGCCTCCCGCTTTCACTGAGAAATAGACGGTTTAAAAACGTAGCAGTCAAGATTACATCGGCGAGTTCAACGGTTTCGCTCTGTTTCGGGCACTGGTTTCGGGGTGGTGCGCAAGATATCCTCTTGCAACTAAAACGAGACATTATCCAACCCATTCCCTCGACGCACAACGACAGAGCAATCCTTGCACTCGACATTAAAGGCGCATTCGACAACGTTAAACATGAAAGCATACTGAAGAACTTGAGTAGTGTCCATTGCGGTAAGAAAGTATTTGCCTACATCAGAGACTTCCTTTCTGAAAGACTGGCGTTCATTCGCATAGATAACGAGGAACATGGACCATTCAAAATGGGGACGCGGGAAACCCCGCAAGTAGCTGTCCTGTCTCCGCTGCTTTTCAACATTGCCATGATGAAGCTCCCGCAAGCATTGGCAGTAGTGGAAGGAATATATCATACAATATACGCCGATGATATAACAACCTGGACGAATCGGGGCAGTTTAGGAGAAATTGAAGACCGCCTGCAGCAGGCCGCCTCCATTGTGGAGGACTATGCGGCCCAGTGTGGGTTGCAGTGCGCTCCAACCAAATCTGAATTCCTGCATATCAGAGAAAACATTAAAGATAGGACGACCCTGAACTTGATGGTATCAGGATCAACAATACGAGAGGTTTCAGAACTACGAATCCTTGGCCTTCTGATTCACAACAGAACAAAAAACAGCACCACGCTAGACAAGCTACGGAAAATTGGAGAACAGGTAGGGCACATGATCCGCCGAGTGTCAAACAAGCGCGGTGGGCTACGAGGAAGGGACGCGATTCGGCTCGCCAATGCTTTTGTAACTAGCAGGATTCTATATTCAATACCGTACTTACGAATGACTGAACACGAAGAGAACAGAGTCGATGCTATTCTTAGGAAAGTAATTAAGCGCGCACTTGATTTACCCATCAGCACTTCAAATCAGAAACTCTCTGCATTGGGAGTCTTTAACTCTATACAAGAGCTCCAAGAAGCCCACCTCACAAATCAATATACGCGTCTTACGCAGACGCCCCCCGGGCGGCGCCTACTGGAACGCCTCTTGATCCGGCGCGAATGCGAAATCGAAAACGCTGAGCGTATTACTGAACTTTGGAGAACAAAACTCTGGGTGTCCCCGCTTCCCCGCAATATGACCAGGGAGGCGCAATAGGGTAGAAGGCAAGCGCGCGCTGAGGCACTTGAACAACGGCTTGGCTCCCGTAATGGGGTCTATTACGTCGATGTGGCCGGGCCGTCACCTAGGGGATACTACACGGCGGCGGTAATACATCAAGGAACGCAGGTGGACGGCCTCACTTTCAAAGCCACAAGCTCAATTAAGGCGGAGGAGGTGGCCATTGCACTGGCAGTATCCCATCCAAACTCAAAACAAATAGTTACAGACTCTCGAGGAGCCTGCGAGAGCTATCTTGCAGGAGAAATCTCTCCATTGGCTATTAGACTTTTAAAATTCAGCATCAGGAACCGCGATCCTACCCCAAAACGTCTTATGTGGACTCCGGGACATCAGGGTCTACAGGGTAACGAGGCTGCACATGCAGCGGCCCGCGTGCTTACTTCCCGGGAAACTCCCCGTTCCCCTGATAGACCTGAACGTCCCACACCTTTAACACGGTTTCGAGAAATCAAAGAATACTACATTGAGCAACGCCGCTTGTATCCCGCACCAGCGAAGGGACTCTCGAAAACGGAGGAGCGCATCCTGCGGCGCCTACAGACAAATACGCTGCTCTGTCCAGCCATACTAAAATATTATGACCCTAAAATAAGTGGGCAGTGCCAGTACTGTGGGGAAGTGGCCAACACTTACCATATGGTCTGGGCCTGCCAAATGAACCCAAAATTAACCCCCTTTCCCAACCCCCCCAAAGAGGACTGGGAGACGGCCCTACTCAATAGCTCCACACTAGAGGAACAGCGAACTCTAGTGCAGCGGGCTCGGGTGGCGGCCTCGACTAATGACGTCCCGGACTAGGGATGTCAACCAGCCCGGTGGGGATAAGGGCTATCTGGCACAGCCAGCATCAATGAAGGTTTTTTCCTCCTTCCTCCTCCTCGGGGTGGTTTCTAATAAGAAACTCAGATGTGCGCTTCAAGGCAAGGTGGTTAAAACCATTTATTTATTCATTTATTTGTAGTCAAAAGTAGACATGCAATCAGGTTTTGCTGTTTGAACGATCAGGAATCAAATGTTGCGCAGCTTGCATCAGCTGAGTAGCGGTGAGGAAAATGAACAGCAGCAATATGCACACAGACAGACAGGTACAAGGCTTTCCTCATACCGAAAAACTGAAACTAAAGAACCTCTAACGCACGAGCTTATGAAGACATTAAGCGCGTTCACTGGAAAAGCAACCGTGTTAGCATGGTCCTTTTATACTTAGTGATAGCGAATCATGGGTGGTTGCTTCGCACGAACAGAACGCTTGTACGGTCGCGAGAACAGTAGTTTGAAAGGAGGTATCCATCAACGCACTGTTTGACGGTGTGAAAGCACAGCGTAAGGGGGACAAGCGTTAAGTAGCTTGTCCTGTATTCACCTCGTCATTTGTTCGTTATTCTCGCGTTATGGCTTCTGCGGTACATGTAACTACACCAACACGCCCAAGTATGCTTCTTTCTGAAGTGCACGCTGAAAGATCCAGCTCTCAAGTGCAACGCATAAAATCATGTTTGGTGGTGGCAGTGGTTAGAAGAGGCGCCTAATTTCCGCAGCCCGGTGGGGAGCCCAGCGCAGCGCCTGCATGTTTGCGGCGGAGCAAGCACATACACAAAGTCTCGGAGTGAGAGGGGGCTAAGCAGCTAGAACGTGTGGGAACCGTTACAGGAAGAGATACAATCAAGCACCCGTTCGAGCTGCCTTTCCGGGTGCTCCTGAAAAGCGGGAGTTCAAAGCGGTCCCGTTACGAAACGAAACCCGTCCGCTCGCTAGTCATCGTCGTTGAGATGGGCGTTGTTCTCCGGTGGAGACGTAAAAACGCTGCGCCGAACAAAAGAACGGCAGGAATAGCACCACGCAGTGCGCAGACGAGCGCGTGTGTGAACGCGCGGCGATGGAAAACGCGCCGTGGAACAAAAGTGGCGCTGCTGTTGGCGCAGGAGAACGCTGCTAAAGCGAGTGCCAAGCCTTAGCCCTGCGGCCTTGCACGAAGTGCGGACCCTCCTAGGACGCAAACGGTCGCGCCGCGTAGGGGAGGGAGAACTGTCCGTACCCTTCAATACACTCGGGTTGCTCCCTTCTGGCTTCGGCTCCGCAGCGTGACGCGAGTGGAGAGGAGGACGAAAGGAGCGAGACCCGTGGCCACCGGCGGCCATTTTCTTTCCTCCGCCGCTGTGCCGGCGGCGTCCCTCTTCATTGTTTTCGACACACGTTACGCTGGACGGCTTCTCTGACGGTGCACGCTTTCTCGCTTATACTTCTCGGCCGATTTGTTGTTGCTGTTGTTGTCATTGTTCTATTTTCACTTTTTATTTACCCGCACCACTAGGACCTTTGCTTTCTTACGCCCCTAAACGAAAGCCCAGTCACGAGTGTGCGAAGCTAACGCGCGCGCACATTGGGCACCCTCCGCGTCCCCGTGGCACACATTGACCTGTTTGTTTTCTTCGTAAGATTACTTCTTCTCCGCCTTTTCTGTTTTCCCGTCATTCCTTGCTTTTCTCCGATAGACGGAACGAGTGCCGACATACGCTAAGGCGAATCACAGGGAAATGGGGGGGGGGGAGGGAAATAAAAGCGAGAAACCGTCCGGAGTGCGAAGAAAAACAAAGGCCGTCACTCATCAGTTTGCGCGGGAACAAAAAATAACAATAAACGAGACAAACGGCAACGCGTGCGCCGTGGAACGTACGCTCGAAGGACGTCCGACGCGACGCGGGTGCACGCGTACGTAACGTGAAAACGCCGAGATCGTAAAAACGCGTCAGGCGCATTGCGTAACCGCTGCCAACGCGAACGAGGTTTGCGTTGGGGCTTAGCTAGTTAGGAGAGTCGCTTTGAGGATGCATAGCGCGGTGAGTGCGGTCCACCCTGTTGGCGGTTGCGTAAAATAAATGATTTAATCTTCGCGCCAGGTGCGCGGCCAGGCCCAGCTAGCCTTATATCGTAGTAATCCCGGAAGTATCGTAGTATTCCCAATAGTCGACCGCAACAGCAATAGGGTTGTTGAGCTACTGCCCTTCATAGAAGCATTGCGGACTGGAGGCATAGTGTTTGTATTTTCTTCCACCAATGCGGCATAAGCCAAACTTATGCCGAACGTGTAAGCTGTGTACACTAGGTGAGCTACTTATCGTACATCACGAGAGTTGCTTTCAGCAGAAAGTAAAGATAGGCTGGTTGGCAACAGAGCAATCGACCACAGTTGTTCGCTATGCATGACGTGTGCAACCTGCTGAGATATGCGCCGACATTTCCGGACTTTTTTCCCCGTTCACTTGTCGCTCTGCATTCCCCCACTTCGGTATCTCGACAAACGACGAGTCGCCCTTGATAAACTATCCAGCTGCATTTTTGCCCCTGCTTCCAGTCAAGAAAAAAAAAAGGAAAATAAAAAAATAACTAGCAACCACATATTCGAGCCTTACTTTCAAAGTTGCCTGTTTGCGAAGCAGAGCCGTGAGATCTCTCGCACTCTGCTAGGCAACTACTAGTATAAAGACACGATATATATGTATATGTATGTATATATATATATATATATATATATATATATATATATATATATATATATATATATATATATATATATATATATATATATATATATATATATATATATATATATATATATATGGTCCTCGGATTAAATTTATTCGAATTTAATTCGCATACGCTAGACTCCCATTCTCTGATAGATGTAAGTGCCTGACGCCTGACCACGACATATCCACATGGTGCAATCCCCACATACAGCGACACGACTTATCAGTCTACTTGTCATTTTAATTTAAAATTCTTGCCGCGAGCTTCTTAGTCCCGGGCGTAAAAAAAGGAAGCAAACATATATATGCAGTTGTAAAGAGAAGTGCATGTATAAATACAGAGGTGACGCGTAGCAGCGCTGACCTTTGAGTAAGCAAGCATGTAAGTGTGTATATCGGGAGATCCGATCAGCGAGACTCAAGCCACGCCTTATTTGAAAGTGCACATGGACCGATGCCAGCGTCACGCACCGCACTCTGTGAAGCAAGCATGCGTGTAACACTTCCGCGAAGATGAAGTGTAAGATACCTTTTCGGAATGCATGCGTTACGTTATGAGAGGCTCTCTTGGCAAGCTCATTTACATACGTAAGGTAAAGAGGTTTGTAAGTCACAGATAGTTTTTCAAGAACGGTTTCATTCTTACTCTGAAAATCCTGCAGGGGTTGGAAAGCAGTCACAGTTTTTTGTTATATGCTCTATTGGCGAAAATCTGGACGACGCGGAGTTCGCGCAGCGTAGGAAATTTTTACCTAAGACATCAGCGCGCCGTCGTCTTCGGCTGTTAAGCTGATGGTTTCTTGTTGTTGCACATTGCGACATGAACTAATGGGTAGGGGGCCTTCATGTGCGCGAAAAACGGAGGCGCGCGCACAGGCAGGCTCCCTACTAATGGGGTCATGAAGAACCGTATCCAGCAACACAACGATTTTCATGCGTATGCGTCTACCGTAAAACGTAAAACAATTTGATAGTTAAAGATGCCAAACACAAAGGTTCACAGCCCCATATGGTGGCGGATACCACTCCGTAAAACAGTCGATATGACGATTAACTCCGCGCAACATGGAGCGATTTACTCACGACTCCTGTCAGCCAATCAGAAAAAGAAAGAGCCATAGTGTTTATAAATCGGGGTTATTGTACGCCGTACATCCTATTTCTCAAAGGTTTCCGTGCAGTTGTAACGCAGAAGTCGATAAGCATGCCGATAAGCATGCTGTTCCGGTTCGGTTTACGGGACCCACATCTTGTCAGCTTTACGCGCACTGCACAGAATTCGCGAGACCAAATGAGTGTGGACGCGCTGCTTGCTAATAAAACGTGTTCTTTCTTTCTTTCTTTTTTTTTTCAATCTAAACGGCCGAAGCTTTTATAGTGATCTTTCGTGTGGGTTTTTGAGTGGTATACTCTCGAATCAATTACCTGTCTCGTAAAGTCGTGCACTCGCGGGGCATTGTTATAGTCTTCAACGTTGCCAAGATAATTGAACGGACGTGGCTGTAGAAAAATTACAGGACTACGCGTGATATTGCAGGGCGTGTATCGTACCACGTCGGCGCGCGTTTTTAACAGGTTTCGTCAGCGTTGAGGACAATGCGCCAAGCGTCCGAACGCAAGTGCTTCTACGTGGGGCGTCCTACATCGCATGACGAGCAATGCGCCTTTGGTGTATACAGGGGTTCGAACATCGGGCTTCAGTACTGGAGGTCCAGGGTTAAAATATGACCGTCAAAACACGTTCACTTACGTTTCATGACTTCTTTGTGTGTGTGTGTGTGTGTGTGTGTGTGTGTGTGTGTGTGTGTGTGTGCGCGCGCGCGCGCGCGCGCGTGTGTGTGTGTGTGTGTGTGTGTGTGTGTGTGTGTGTGTGTGTGTGTGTGTGTGTGTGTGTGTGTGTGTGTGTGTGTGTGTGTGTGTGTGTGTGACGTCACAACAGCCGGTCGCGATCAGTTGCATCGGGGCGTACTGCTGGAGGTACTGATCACGGAGGTCATGGTCCACACATCAGAAACTTTTCGTCCCAGCTAAATAAATGCTATTCGCATTTAAGAGCATTGAGTACGTGAACTTTGCAGAAATAGAATGAATTCATGGACCCAATTCAGCAACGTAATCAGAATTCCAACTTCCAGAAGCTTTCTACAACGTACGGGCGTCGGACTCCGAACATCGCACTGCGGCCGTCGCACTGATTTAATCGACGCTGAGCAGCAAACGGCTACAGTGGACGACAGCTACAGCGGTGGATGACGTGCTAACCAGCAAAACGTGACCACACTGATTGTAACCAGGATGTCGCGACGGCGCCTCGGTGCACGCACAGGTCGAGGCACATCCACGCACGTCACTTCGACCTCGAAGAACGGCGGCCCAGGTCTGCGCTGTCAGTCAGCCAGTCAGGCCCCCGTGCAGGGTCACTCGACGAGGGAGGACGCTATAGCGTCCGCGCGGCCAAGTGCGTATAAATGCGGCCTTTTTATTCGAACACGATGTCGTGCGTCGAAACGGACAGGTACCTCTTGTACGGCTCGAGGTCGCGCCTCTGTGGCGGTCACCGGAGACCGACCGGAGTGAAGAAAAAAAAAAAGAAGAAGCTACGCGCTCTCGGCTGCGTGTATACCGTATTTGCCGGCACGTAAGTGGATGGAAGAAGAAAATGAACATGGGCCGGGAGCGTAGCGCTTAGGCAGGATACCCGCTGGTCATTACATGCCTGGATTGCAAAACAAGGCAAACGTGCGAGAGGTATAGGCAGAACGTTAGCAAGGCAGATTATATTCGGAAGTTTTCGGGTACAACGCTGGACCGGGTTGATTGGCGGAACATGGAAGACGCCTTTGCCCCTAAGTGAGCGTAGTCAGGCCGATGATGATGATGCTGAAGCGGTAGACACAATCGGTAGATTCGCTGTAGTTAAGTCAACTGACGGATTACTGCACAAAAAAATATGCGACGATCATAGGGGTGTGCAGGACCCACGTTCCTTCCGCCTTCTTAATCAAGGGAGGCGCCAAGCTAGCCTTATATGTTAACTCAGTCGGGGGTCCGTTCCGTCATTATTCAATGCGCATGCAAAGTTTAGTGATGCAGGTTTTTAAGTTAATAGCAGCATTTCCCTGATGCTGCATTTCCATAACAATTTACTTCCCGCTTTTACCTCCCCCCACCTGCCAAAGTAGGAGCCGGAGACCAACGGCAGTCCTTGTTAGAAACACGTCCCTGCTCTATTTTTGCGGCCACTGCGACTCACCCAGTGGAAGGGGCAGAGTAGAGGCTCAGGCAGACTATTTCTTTCGGGGGGTGGAAAAAGGGGTGGGGTAGCAGCACTTTGATTTGGAATCGCGGCCTGACGGACATGTGGACGAGTGTCATTTCTGGCTAACATGCCATAGTGAGAAAAAACTAAAATAAAATGCGGTAGGGGTGGTGTGGGGCACTGGCCCGATATGCTACACTGCACTGCCTCCGATTCCGGAGGCAGTGCAGAAAGCTTGCGGTGGCTGAGGTATCAGTGCACTCGAATGGCTATGACAAGAAAAAAACAATGCCTTTTGTCTTCGAGTCACCTAAGGCCAACGAATGATGAACCCTTGTGAGTTTTTTGTTGTTGTTCTGCTATTACCTGAAGTCGCACTCATACGCATAGGCGTGTGCACGGGGTTGCCCCCCCCCCCCCCGGTCACTTAAGAGGGGGGCGCAAAGTCAGCCCTGTACATTGAGTAAAAAGGAGGGGGCACTGCAAATCGGGAGGAGGGGCGCAAAATCAGCCTCGTATATTGACTTCGCACTCCCCCACCTCACCTGAATAGGAACACTGCACACGCCTGTGCTTACACGCCTGAAAATACGGCAGGAGTGTCTGACCTTCGGCGGCGAGTTGCGTGCAGTAGATCGGCTCGTACCATACCCGCTCGCGCCTAACCGTGTTCTCTCAGACGAGCGAGGCGGCTCCACTTGCTTTGTAAATGCGGCTCGTTACACATATTTACACGCTCGCTCCCGCTATTCGTGACACCCGAAGGTTGCACGCATTTCGCGGACGTCTGTCAAAGGGGCGCGGGAAAAAAAAGTAACATGGACGCCCCCTCCCTTATACGTGTCTGAATGGAAGGTCAAGTTGCCTGTCCCAGGTATACTGTATGTCCTATAGGGACTTCTCATTTGTACACCAGCGTACCTTCATCGTCAACATTATTATTGTTTTAAAGAGCATTATCTCTGCAAGGTTCGAGCGCGAAAACTGCCGGACGACGACGGTTGTTACTAAGCAAAACTTATTCATAATAACTTGAGCGAGCGCACTGGGTTCTAAAATCAAAATTCGGTGAATATGAAATTAGTGATGTACTGCGAACGTCTAAGTCTGAAACTGATTCACTTGTAACGCCTGCGCATATCTTTCAGAAAACTCGCCGATTCCCTAATGAATTCATCGAAGACGAAGCGAAAGACAAAACTTTCTTTTCCTTTTAGTGGATGTACAGTCATTACCAAGCTTAACTAGAACGCCCCGCACAGTGCACTGGTATGCTTCAGCTGATGCCAGCCTGGAGTCGCTGGGTATTGTTTCTGAAATAAAAACTAAAGACCTCGGTATGCTTCTGCGGTATGTCGGCATGCATTGGTAACATTTAGGCATCATGTATGTATGTATGTATGTGTGTATGTATGTATGTATGTATGTATGTATGTATGTATGTATGTATGTATGTATGTATGTATGTATGTATGTATGTATGTATGTATGTATGTATGTATGTATGTATGTATGTATGTATGTGTTTGTGTGTGTGTTTTCTTCTGCATGCGCATGCGTTTACGCGGCGCTGGCCTCAATCGAACCGTTCCGGTACACGCTGCGGAGCGTTGGAGTTAAGATTGTTGACGACTGTAATAATCCTCCCCTTTCCTTCCAAGAGCTTTCAGCCAACTGCTAACGTGATTTTGCATCGGCTCCAGGATCGTGGGCTTTTGCGAATTTTCCGCATCTCACCCGGTTCAGCACTGCCTCCAGGATCACGCTACCTTTCACCAAGAGACGTCACGTGATGACTTCGCGAATTTCGCAATATGTGACATCACTGCACACGGCCATTTTTTTTCATCACTCGTGATGACATCACGCGCGGTAAAATTTCGCGAATAATGGACTACGTAAGGCCTGGGATCTACGTTTAGAAAATTTTACTCCCACAGACAGTGGACCTCAGTAACCTTTGAAAAGAACATATGTTCAGAAAAAGCGTTCGACGATTTAGAGTACGATGTATTCCAGTATGGGCGAGCAATAAACTGTCCCACTTGCAATAAGCGGGAAGACCTTGCTCAAGCAGGCCATGAAGTCGTGTAGAAAAAAAACGGGTAACGAATTCAGAGTACTTGGCGCTCTACTACGGGAGAGCAGAAAGCCATTCCGTGGGCCACACATTTGGTGAGGCCCTCTTGACACAAATTACGTCATGAACGACTTCACGACGAACGTAACACAGAATATGTTTGGAAAAAGAGAGTTACGATTTAGAGTACCGGATACTCTCCCATGGGAGCGCTGAAAGCCGTCCCGTGGTAAGGTCCCTAGATAAAAAAAAACTTTTTTATCTAGGGACCTTATCCCGTGAGACTCGCACTTCACACTGCGAATCCTACCGATAAGTCCACAAAAAATCGCCTGTTGAAATCCCCTGTTGTTGCGAGGCCCTGTTGACAAAAATTATGCTATGAACGACTTCACGACGAACGTAACACAGACCGTGTTTAGAAAAAAAGTAGTACACGATTTAGAGTATCGATACTCTACTATTGGAGAGCGTATATCTGTACTGTGGGCACTATACCATGGAAGAGTTGTCCCCTCTTTAGTCAACCAGCGTTGTGCTGGTGACGTGTGTGCTTAGAAAAAGAGTGTAACGATTAAGAGTACTAGTTACTCTACTCTGGGAGAGCTTAAAGCCGTCCCGTGGCTACGCTAAGATGGACCGATTACGTGACCTCCGTCACACTTTCGCACAGAGCCCGTCTCGTCAATTGCCTTTGTGCACCAGCGTAGCCCCGGGTCCGCAACGTGAAGTCCGCACAAAATGATGTAAGACAGTAAACAAATTGCACGGCATCTTTCACCTGCCACTTCACACGTCTTTCAGATATGTGATAGCTGCATTGGTTTCCTTCGTTAACATACCGCCTCTAATTATAAAACGACTTGCTGTGACAGGTTCAGTAAATAAAGCCAGTCGAGCTAGCTGTGAAACGTTAATCTCTCACGAGAAAAGGAAGTGAGCGTTTGATTTGCAAAAAAAAATTATACTTTCACAAACACACAAAAAAAAAACCACAAAAAGGAAAATACTAAGATCAGAAAAATGTTAACTAATTAGCACTGTCAGTTTCGTTAGCGAGCGGAAACCTCTAAGAGTCTAAACAGTCCTTTTCGTTAAAGTCCTCGTGTTTGAGTCCGGACGCGAGAGAAGACGGATACGGCTCACCAGCAGTTCACGCCCTTCAATAGTCCATTGGGGAAGCTGCCGTGGTGAGAGTGCATAAGCTCGGGCCCGTAGCCCGACGGCTTGCTCCCGCTCCCGGTAGACGTCATCTGCTGCGCTGTCTTCCGCTCGAACATCAGACCAAGGTCTTGCCAAGGATTCGCCAATAGCCGCTGCGGTTGAATGGTCACCAGGACCCCGTGGAAACAGTCGCCCGCTAGGTGGATGCCCTGACGCCCAGGAGGTACTCGCACCCGACGAGGTCGCACGCCGCACCCTAGCCTTCTTCTTCCAAGCACGAGCCCGAATCTCCTCTTCCTCGTTCTTCGATGCCCTGGCTCTGGATTTTTCTCCCATTCCCTTGAATTTTCTTCTTTTTCCAATCGCCAGTGTTCGCCGCACTGGCGCAATACGCCATCTTGCACACATTGTCAGTAGTTCATCTTACGCGCCAAATTTGAAAGTCACTTGACTCGCGCACTTCACTCACAACAAGAGTCCCCCCTTTGAAAAGTTTCTTTTGTGAAGAAAAATAAACTGCAGTTCAGTGCGCGAGAAGTCACCACGCGTCGTCCATTCACAAGATGTCCTTAACAAACAAACAACTTGAAGTAGTCGCTTGTCTCGAGAAAACGTAAAAATTCACAACCGGCTCATATAATCTGCGCCGACATTTTCAGAGCCTCTAATGTGCTCGACTCGGAATGAATATTCTTGTAACGCGAGGCTCCACCGTAATACCCTACTGTTCAGGTGTTTTGCCCTTAAGAGATACTGCAGTGGTTGGTGATCGGTCTGTACGACAAATGACGTTCCGTACAGAAAAACATGATACTTTTCTATCGCCCAGACCAACGCTAAGCATTCCCTCTCGATTGCTGAGTATCTCTTTTCGCGAGGCTGAAGTTGACGACTGGCATATGACACAGGGTGGAGGATGCCATCATGCTCTTGCATAAGGATAGCGCCTATACAAGAATCAGAGGCGTCAGACCGAAGCACGAATTCTCTTTTCAGATCGGGTGCTTTGACGATTGGCCCAGAAGACAAAGCCTTTTTGAGTGATTCAAACGCTTCTTCTCTATCCGTGGTCCTCGTAATCTTGTTTTTCGTTCTCCTGATCATGAGTCCATAGCTCTTTCAGGATGCTCAGAGGTCCTCGAATATGTCGGCCATAAATAAGTTCAAATGGTGAGAACCCGGAGCTTGCTTGTGGGGCTTCACGATAAGCAAACAAAAGAGGTGCTAGCAAGCGATCCCAACATTTAGGCTGTTCTTGAACCATTTTGCGGAGCATTTGCTTGAGTGTTCCATTAAACCTCTCTACCATCCCGTTGCACATAGGATGGTATGGAGTGCAGCTAAGATGCTTGACTGCCAGTAGTTCATTCACCTCCTTCATTAGATCTGAGGTAAAGCACGATGCCTGATCAGCCAAGACTTCTCGTGGAAAACCAATGCGAGAAAACATCTCGACAAGTCCCTCGGCCACTGTAGCTGAGTCAATTGCTGTCAAAGGCACTGCATCAGGGTAGCGAGTGGCGAAATCCACAAGAGTCAAAATATACCGATGGCCTTTTGCCGAGGCTGGAGTTATCGGTCCAATGATGTCGACCGCCACACGTTCAAAAGGGGTGTCGATCAACGGCATACGCCCTAGAGGCACCTTGCCCACCTTGCCTTTCGGTAAAGTCCTTTGACAGGCGTCACATGATCGGACATATCTGCGGATATCTTCTTGTACCCCGGGCCAGTAGAAGGCGTCCAGAACTCGATCTATTGTTTTTTTTACACCCTGATGGCCTGACATGACATTTTCATGAGCCAAACGTAACACTTGGCCTCTCAGGGACTTCGGGACTATGGCTTGTTCAATGATCTTACCAGGGGACAGGAAGTATTGTCGGTAAAGAATACCATTCTTGGCTACGAAAGAAAAAGATGTCGAGCCCTTTCTAACAAACTTCTTACCCACTCTGGCTCTGCAGATGTCAAGCGTCTGGTCTTTTTCTTGTTCTTCGCGAAACATTTTGCGAGACATCTGGCCAGGGAGCCCAACCGAGATGGCCCTTCGCGAACTATTGAGACGTGCGGCACCAACCAGTTGAGAATTTGGGTGGTTACCTTCGTCCGCAGAATGAACTTTTTTCTCAATGAATTGATCTTGAGAAAGTTTCCGCGAAACGTCGGGGTCATTGGCGTCACGGGCCCCCGGTACGTTCCCAACTATGACGTCATACAGTGGCGACGGCATACACTTGACGATGGCCATGCCGGAAAAGTATGGAGATCTGATACGTATCTCCGCCTCAGGGGTTACGATGGTGCTGCCATCAGCCAACCACAACGTCGCGGTAGTGCCAGTTAGTGCTTCATCAGGTACTAATGACCGGCGTACTACCAACGTGTTGCTTCCGGTGTCCCTTAGGACTCGAACAATCTGTCCATTCACTTCCCTTGGTAACACTGGCATGGGACGTTTCTTACATTGCGCTTGCGTCTTCACCGTGCCCATAACATTGTCGTCTCGGTCCGAGTCGTCGCCATCAATCATGGATTGTTGTGGACCGGTCTCTTCTTTGGGTAGCATTAAACAAGATGTAGTTGATTTCGAAGTGCCAGTCATTTTCTGACAGCCCTTCACATCATGCCCCCACTTACGGCAGTTTGTACAAAATACTTGTTTAGGTTTACTTCGACAGTCAGAAGCCTTGTGCCCCTTACGGCCACAAACAAAACATTGCATCTCTGCTCTTGGGCTTGAAATCAATTTAGCCTTCCCAGTTGTGTCCTCACTCTTATTCTGAACTATTAATAAGTTCTTCAATCTCTTTGCCTCTATATATATATCAGCTGCCTCTGCCATGGCTTCCAGAGTCTTGCAGTTCTTCTCCCGTAAGAAGAGCGCCAGCTGACTACTGCAGTTCGCCATGAATTGTTCGGCTACAATCAAGTCACGGACTGAATCGAAATTCCTCTCTGTCTGAGACATTTCTATCCACCTGTCAAAGAAACTTTGGAGTCTCGTGGCATACTGTTTTCCAGTTTCGCCGTCTTCAGGCTTGCTTTTCCGGAATTTCTCACGGTAGCCATCAGCCGTGAAGCGAAAACGCTGGAGCAGTGCCAATTTGACTTCGTCGTATGACAGGGAATCGTTCGGTGACAACCGTCCAAATACCTTCAGAGCCTCTCCGCCAAGGCACAAACTAAGAGCCGTGGCCCACTTTTCCCGTGGCCAATCTTGACCTGTCGCCACTCTCTCAAACCTTTTCAGGTAGGCGTCAAGGTCGTCTCTGTCCTCGTTGAAAACGGGTATAAAGTTATGCGGGTTCACTACCATAGGCGCGTTCCTTTGGTTGCCCGTGTCAGCCACCATAGGCTGACCGACACCGGCCTCAGCTACTCTCAGGCGCAGTTGCAGCGTCCTCTCTTCTACTTCCAAGTGTCGCTGGCTTGCTTCTCGGGTTTGGTTCTCCGTTTTTGCTACTTCAAGACGTAGCTGTAAATTGCGGCCTTCCAGCTCCAACTGTTCTTTCTTCGCGTCTCTCTCCGCGGCTCGTTCATCGCGCTCACGCGCTTCTCGTGCGTCAAACCAAGCCTGCAATTCTGCTCCCTCCAACCCCATGCGTTCTGCCAGCGCCATCAACTCTCGCGAGCCCATTTTACTTTTTTAGTTAGCCTTACTCAAATCTACTTTTTAGTGGCAAACACTCACGTCCTGTCGTAGCGGACGCCAATTTGTGACAGGTTCAGTAAATAAAGCCAGTCGAGCTAGCTGTGAAACGTTAATCTCTCACGAGAAAAGGAAGTGAGCGTTTGATTTGCAAAAAAAAATTATACTTTCACAAACACACAAAAAAAAAACCACAAAAAGGAAAATACTAAGATCAGAAAAATGTTAACTAATTAGCACTGTCAGTTTCGTTAGCGAGCGGAAACCTCTAAGAGTCTAAACAGTCCTTTTCGTTAAAGTCCTCGTGTTTGAGTCCGGACGCGAGAGAAGACGGATACGGCTCACCAGCAGTTCACGCCCTTCAATAGTCCATTGGGGAAGCTGCCGTGGTGAGAGTGCATAAGCTCGGGCCCGTAGCCCGACGGCTTGCTCCCGCTCCCGGTAGACGTCATCTGCTGCGCTGTCTTCCGCTCGAACATCAGACCAAGGTCTTGCCAAGGATTCGCCAATAGCCGCTGCGGTTGAATGGTCACCAGGACCCCGTGGAAACAGTCGCCCGCTAGGTGGATGCCCTGACGCCCAGGAGGTACTCGCACCCGACGAGGTCGCACGCCGCACCCTAGCCTTCTTCTTCCAAGCACGAGCCCGAATCTCCTCTTCCTCGTTCTTCGATGCCCTGGCTCTGGATTTTTCTCCCATTCCCTTGAATTTTCTTCTTTTTCCAATCGCCAGTGTTCGCCGCACTGGCGCAATACGCCATCTTGCACACATTGTCAGTAGTTCATCTTACGCGCCAAATTTGAAAGTCACTTGACTCGCGCACTTCACTCACAACACTTGCTTTTATGATGGTAATTCAGGACTGTTTTGACGGCTGCATATGACTTTTATGTGAGACTTTGTAGTGTTCGACATCATTTACTCGATTTCGGCGAGCGTTACCCTGAGAATGCCTCCGGATACTAAGACCTTCTGCGCTAGTTTTTACCAAGGAGGATTAATTTTTTTTTTTAGAACTCCTCCATGGGTTTTAAAGACGCGCGCTTAGCGAAACGATGTTCTCGCGTTTCTGTTGTGCGTTCAAAGATAGTCAATTAGACAGTTTGAGAATTAGGGGCCCAAGACACTGGGTCCCCAAGCTTCGTTGCGTATAGGTTGCTCTTGCGTTCGCAGGATCAGAAGAGTTTGAGAACTCGGTCAAACGCAGGCTGCATTGGGTCACACACACGGGGCGCCACCCGTGGCCAAATTCGAAATCATGCGAGACGCGGGAAATACGTGGATACGGAACTATGTACAACTCAATTACGCTGCACACTGTGTGATGCAATGAGTTGCACACTGCACAAAGGCACACTATTTTTTCTTCTTAGCACGCAGCGTTAACGCTCTCCACACACCAGAACCAGCAAACACGGATACTTCAGCTTTAGAGGCGAAGCTCCTTATAGCGGCACCCGTTCGTCCCTCGTAGCCGTTGTAGTGTGTAACAAGTATAACATTTTGACTTGCAAGGTGATGCCGGTGGGAGATTTCTCCTGTGCTTTGTTGAACAATAAAAAGTTCGCGGCGTGCGCGTTAACTAAAAGCAGAATTCTCCTGTCTCTCATTCCCCTTTAGTAGCCACTGGTATGTACATTGAGCACTATCTGACAAAAAAAGGGCTGCTACGTTACACTCGCTGGGTGTAACCTCCTTAGTTTTAGAAAGGTTTAGCGAGCGTTGAGCCGCAGTGCCATGAATACAATGAACTGGTATATACCATGAACTCGAGGTGGTTAAAGGTGGGCAGTAGACCCGAAGCGCAAGCCGTAAGAAAGTGTGCGTGTGCCACCTCTCGTTCAGTCCTTGGAATGTCCACTGGATGGCGGTGCTTCTATATGGGGAATATATAATGAAAAGATGCGAGATGGTGGTACTTGGAGTGTTGCATAGGTGGACAAACGGACACACAGACACGCACAGATACAAACGCACGAACATAAAGTATGGTTGAGCCCCCCCCCCCCCCATCTAGAAATCACAGCATATCCACAGAGTGAATTATGATGAGTGGGGCTAAGCGTCCGTGCATGCGTCCGATCACGTTCCAGAATGCAGACGGCGCGCGGGTAACACCGACGAGACGCGAGCCAAGAAAACCGAGCGCAAGCGTGTTCAACGCGCCCGCCGCTCTGCTTCGTCCATGCCCCACCAATGATCCGCCACGTACGGCGACTATCCAGGAGACTGAGAGAGGCGCTCGTTCTCCGCGTACCCGGCACAGCCCGCGCAGCAACCAACCAGAGAGTAGCAGTACAGCGCCATCTAAAATATTCTCATTCAACTGCAGTTTGTATGTATACTTCTATGAGGCAGCGCAGTCTATTATACTGTTCGGGAGATACTGCATTCTTTTCTTTCTCGTCTCTTCTCTTGGTTACGCGTGACGCATGACGAGGTTAGACCAAGAGGAGTTTCGCCCCTGAACAAACTGGCTTCGACCCTGGTAACTTCAACGCCTTGCGAACGCTTCTTGGCACGCAGCTAGATGCCGCGAAGCTCCGATCGGTCAACGATGGGGGACTCTTAGAAGCGCTCGAAGCCCCCTGATATCGCATATGCAGCGGCACGCTCACACATATCGGCAAAACACCTGCCGTCTAGTGCGCAAAGACGTGGTGGGATGAAGGCACACGCTCACGAAACCAAACCACGAATAACTGTGTGTGTATTCGATATCCGAAACGACACCGTCCGTGCTCGCGTCCTTGGCACAGGCCGTGGTGGTTGTAGGGGGGCGGGGGGCAGAGGCGGAGGGCATCATGGCCGCTGCTTTCAGTGTCACGGTGAAGGAAGAGTCGTGACTCACCGGGGCTCCCGCGCATTCGGCGCTTTCCCGCGTGACTGCATGCGATGGCTCTAGCCAGCGCTGCTTGCCCGTAGTGGCACATTACAAGTCAGAGGTGTGCAGTTCTGAGATTTTTTTGAGCCTCGCAAGTGCGGACTTTCGGATGTAACAGATCAAACTAGGCTTAGAGAATAATACGCGCGGGAGCACATTGTTAGCGCATCCAGCCTGTCTACTGTTACCGGTTCAATTGTGTCCTCCTGCCACATAGACTAGCACATAACCAGAACAGAGCAGCGGCGCAAAGCCAAATCCCGCCTTTTTCTCATATTCCGCAATGGCGGTATTTTAAGCCAATCAGAGAAGCCCTTCCGTCTGGGCCAATGAGAGTTGACAAGATGGCGAAATCGATAATGTCCAAAACAGTACCAGTTAGGGTAGGGTGGCTAGAGTCACCCTAGTTAGGGTAATATGCAAGTGTTGCCTAAATTTTGTATGTCAGCAAGAGTTAGCTACTTGAGCGATAATGTTAGGTGAAACAGGTATGGTGGCTGAGGTGCATAACATTCGTGAATAATTTCAGCCTAATTGTACCACTTACCTGAGGGCATGCAAAATGCACCATAGAGGACCACAGAACATTACATGCAGCATTTAATGACACTGCCTTGGTATTTATGTTGTTTACCAGAAAGAATACTACTGATACACACTAGTGCCACCAGAGGACGGGTTTTAACCACTCCAGCTGTACCACTAAAAAAAAAGTTTTCTTATGTAGCATATGTATATGCATGCATGAAGATACACAACATGTGAATGAGCACTCTTTCCCTTAAAAAAACATGGCTACGCTCCTGCTGATGATTGTTCATAAATGAATTTGACCACTGTAAGAATATTTATGTTTGAGCTAAATGTGATACCCTGTAGTTGCCCCAAGTCAAGTGTCTGTTTATCATTTTATTACAGCAAGGCACAGAGGAGCGTTCAGTTGCCATCTCCATTCGTGTGCACAAGGCCCTGGAGCTCTCAGATGACAAATCTTACGTCATCACATGCGGCAAGAACAACTTCAGAAATGCCAGGTATGATATAGTCTGATAGTCCCAACGTAACACACATTTCATTCTTTGATATTGATTTGTTTCGAGCTATCCGTCAAATCACCTTTGTTACACAAGAAGCATCCTTTGAGCCATTCAGCATATAAGGGGTGAAACTGGGCCACAAGAATGTTCAGTCTTAAAACCTTATTAACACTGTGCCTAATACAACTCTGCATAGGCAGATTCCATAGCACCAAACACTGACTTCAATTGCTTCCCAGTTTTAAATGCTTATTTTGCTGTCTTGTGTACCTTCAAGCCATATCCATACTAACAAAATATAATTTTCACACTAAAACCCTCCAAGATAAGTAACTAGGACCACTGAGTTCCGCAGCTGAATCACAGTAATCATGACAATTATATTTTTTATAATTATGCAACTGTCAGTCACAACTTGTGCTGTTGGAAGCCTTTTGACATCATTACCAAAGCAGACATTATGTTGTCATAACTAGGGGGAGTTGATGTGGTTCTGACACCCCTCCCTCCTCCCACCCTAAAAAATCGTTTTTCATGCTTTAACATTTTACGAGATACTAAAGTATTTACACAGTTTTCTGGCCAAAGTTTGTCATTATTCACATAAACACTCTTCGAAAAAGATTTCCCTGTGGTAGAGCAAGACAGTGTTAAGTTTTTAAATGTCATATATACTACATGTGGGCTTCAAGAGCTAGCTTCAGAGGATTGTGACAAACTTGGACTATCTGAAGCGTGCAAATAACCTTTCATTTCATCACCACCAGCACTCAATCACCTCGATTAAAAATCCAGATCTCAGCATATGTACACTCAAACCTCGATATAACAAAATATCGGTTATAAGAAAGTGAATAAAAATTAGGCTTGCAATACATTTCGAGTTAGGAATAAACCTTTATAACAAATTTTCTGATATAATGAACTTATTTTGGTGTAAGATGCAACTTTGTTATAATGGGGTTTGAGTGTATATGCTACAACGTGTGATGTTAAGGCTGCCTGTCCCTTGTCACTACAGTTGTGCAACTGCTGTTAACCTGGAATAGGATTTCCTGCAATGATGCACTGTAAAATGGAGGTGCTAACACATTCTACTAACACTGTGACGGCTACAATAATGCCATGCATAACTCAGGCGGATTTTCCTTGTCTTCAGTTTAAATGCAGAGATTGATTAGCAATCTCACACAGCAGGAGACTGAAATATGTATTGACATGCATTCTGTACCAATTTTTTAGTTAACTTTAAGGCATAACATAACCT
This sequence comes from Rhipicephalus microplus, assembly GCF_013339725.1. Lineage (NCBI taxonomy): Eukaryota > Metazoa > Arthropoda > Arachnida > Ixodida > Ixodidae > Rhipicephalus > Rhipicephalus microplus. Next base: position 81,050,154 of record NC_051167.1, read on the forward strand.
TAAAGATTAACCATAACAAGTCATGTTAACCCTAACAAATACAACATGGTCATGCAGCAAAACATTTTTGTACTTGTGCCTTAAAAGCAAAACTTTTTTCATTGAAAATTTACACGCACACCTATTAACTGTAATGTTAAAGAAGTATTATGATGTAAAGACATGAAAAAACCCACCAGAAATATTACACAGCACTAATGTTAAAAAACTTTATTGAAAGAATGTATCTGTTGCACACAATCGCTACAGTGGATGCTGTACCTAAACTGGAAGCAAGGGGTGTGCATTTGATGGCCAGATAAGTTAAACAATGCTATAGGCTGCTGCAAGTGTCACAAATTTAAATACGCTCATTACTAATAATAATGTTCACAAAGAAATTAGAAAACCACACCGAAATGCAAGAGTCAACACTAAATTTAAGTAGTTAATATCACATTCATGCTCACACGCTCAAAGCACCTTATTCCCATACGCATGTATTAACAGCCCATGGCATTTTATTTTTTTAGGAACGAGCTGTACAGGGTTTCCCTCGGATTCCTGGAGGAACAGAAGCGAGTGCACGAGCTTGTGATGGGACACCACTACACGCTAAGGGCGAGTGCGCACGGCCCAGGCGGTGAGTACGCACTAGCATTATCGTGTCAGCGCAACGCGTCAACCCAATATGAAGATAAATCCCCGCACTGCCGCAATAATACGATGTCTTGGCACTGCGTCATTTAAAAAAAAAGAGTTGCCTAAACAGGTAAATGCCTATTCTCTTCCTTGCGTTACTATCGCACCATTTTATGATTACACAAATGATTATAAACATTAGGATTATAAACCACCAAGTGATTATGAGAGACGCCGTGATGGAGGACTCAATAAATTTCAATTGCCAGGGGTTCTTCAACGTGCACCCAAATCTGAGTACACAGGCCTACAGCATTTTTGCCTCCATCGAAAATGCAGCCGCCGCATCTGGGATTCGGTACCGAAACCTGCGGGTCAAACTAGACCATCGCGGCAAGGCTTGTTTGCCTACTTCAATAGATGCTTCTGAGCCAAGAGTATTATGGAGGGGAGTGGTGACACTGATTCCATATCATGATACATGCAGCTCCACTTACTAGCGATTCTTAATTAATCTCATACACATCTATATTTTATCAACTTTACAGAAACTGGTGGCATTGTCGTCAGGTCGTGCTTCAGTTTTGCATCCAATACCAGCGAAGAGGAGCTCATCGATGCCAACGGGTTTGTAAATTATACATTACATTAATCAAACTAGCATTTCCACCTTTAACTTACAAAAAATGAAGGGTGTTTCCCTGCATTCATAATGGAGTATAATTATTGTACCCTTTCCCCCATTATTTATTGATTTGTTATGCATGCTAAAATATGCTTTCAACATGTTCCTTACATACACAGTATAAAAGAAAGTAATAAAAGGTACAGCAGCTGGCCAAGCTTATGATATAGAATTTTTCCCCAAGTTTCTCAGAGCCCAGAAACATTGACCCCATGCAGTAACTTAACAGCTAAGATGGTAAAACGATACGAAGGTGCAATGCATTTAGAAAGCAAGAAACAAGAGAGCTATATACATATATATATATATATATATATATATACATATATATTCCGAAAAACAATTAATTATAAAGACCTACAGTATTAGCATAGCGGCAAACACACAGGTGCCTATGTTATGACTTATTTTGTTATGTACACTTGCACAGAATAATAAATATTGTTTTACAACTTTCATATGAAACATTTAAGATATGTATAACACATTTTAGACATCATGTCTTTTGCTGGTGGTTATGATTCTGATTTGCCATCTTAACTTGTAAAACAGAACAGACAAGCAGATTAGTTGGTACTGGATCAAATCCAGTATAGGACGAACGGGTTGGGCAACTGGGAAAACCAAAAAAACATTCGATCACTGATGTCTACATGGGCTGCTTATAGTGCTCTTCTCTTTCTGCTTGTGTGGCCTGTTTGTGCAACAGGTGATAACGTGTAATGTTTCGGCCGTTAATAAAGGGGACACACAGCAAGTGACCTTTTTTCTGTTCTCACTGAGTATGCCACAAAGATCTGGAAAAAATTAATATTTTTTGTGCACGGATACAGCTATATCCAACTGATTACATCTATAGGCACGTGCAAGGTTCCCTTTCAGGGGTTGAGGGCAAAAGTTTATCACAGCGCCCCCTCCCCATTCAGTCAATATATGGGGCACAATTTTCACCCCCCCCCCTCTTATCTTAGATGACTGCATGGCTATGATAACATCAGCCACATTTTGCCTAGAGGAGTCAGTTTGGCTTAGACATAGTGGCTGGGTTTTTTCCTTTGCTCATGGACTCGCCCAGGCATATGTACAGACGGGTCCACTTTTAAAGGGAACACCTGCATGGGTAGCATGTTTAGATTATTTCGCTATCTTACGGAATCATAGCGGCTTAGGTATACAAAAGGTTACTGGTGGTTAAAAGTTCCGACTCCTCTTGACAGACTATTGACTTGCATGAAGATTGGTTTTTAATCCACTTGCTCTTAGAAGGCCGGGAATATTGATGGTGTGCATTCGAGTGTTCCCTTTAACAGTGCACCATACTGTACATAAAGTGCCGGAAGGATATCGCCTTCATTCAATTGAAGAGTCAGCTATCAGTGACAGTATAATTGATCTCTTCACGGTTTCTACAGCTATAATAGTAGTATGGAAGAGATAAGGTTGTAAAGAAAAATGGTTATGTATCAAGGATGACAAGTGCTTCTATATTACACTAATAGGCTGATGGCCAGTATAATGAACATGTATGTAATGAATTACTTGATACATGCATGACAAAGTGAATATAAGATGTGTTGTGCCAGTATCAAATGGTAGAAAATAGACTCTAATAACATACAGAGCATGTCACGAAGCCAGTGTCGGGCATGCATGACTTTGTTACAAAATGTTAAACGACAGATCTGAGCAGTGTAGAGTAACATGCGTCACGCAACGATTTATTGTAAGGCTCTAACGTCTACCACAATCGAAGTGGCATCTGTTGAGAACAAACGCTGATCTCATGCTCAGCATCAAAACAAAAATGTGTTGTCTTTTTTACCATACATGCAGCAACTTTGTCAAGTAATAACCTCACACACCATTCTCTTTCAGGTGTCCCAAAACCACATTCCTGTCGGCATTCAAGTACAACGAGACGTCAGACACGGCAGACGCAACGGTGTCGTCGACATTCCGGTTTCCGGGAAGCAACAAAATCAACATCCAGTGTGACATCGTTCTCTGCCAGTCATCTCTATGTCCAGTGGTGAGGAATGCACTTATTTTAGTTCTTGTACAAACAGATGAACACAGTGAAAGAAGGAGCCATTGATTTCAGAGTTAAATTAAAATTCTGATGTTTTACATGGCGAAACGAAGATGTAAAACCAAGCGGTATGCCGCAGTGGAGGATTCCCGATTAACTTAGACCACCTGGGATTCTTTAACAAACACCTAAATCTAAGTAGATGGGCATTCTGGCAATTCGACCCTATGGAAATAATAACCAATAATAACCTACCAGTGAATGAAGTCCCACGCACACCCTTGTGCTAAACTACCGTGGTGTGTGATGAGATAACAGAGATGTTTATAGCAAACTAGAGTCACTGTGAAAGAAAGTTTGTACTGTATGCTCCGATAGTTCCTGCGAGAAATGACGATAGTTCCATCAGGAACTGCTAGGTGCTTAATACAAAAGCAAGAGCACACACACATCCAACTTTCAATCGATGAATAATTACAAATGACCTTCAAGCAGAATTCTGGTTTGAGCTAGGTAGTACCAATTCATGACAGGACAGTTTTGGCCCTGTTCTTTTGTGGCATGGGTCCTCATGCAATTTGCACCAATAGTATTCTCAGTTATAAATGACCTTTGTTCCATATTTTAAGGTTTCTCAGTGTGATTTTCAAAAACTGCTGCAAGCGTCATTCAAAATTACTTACAAAACATTTGCAGTCGTGCAAATTCAGATTTGCGAACTGCATACAGAAGTAGTGCAAAATCCTTTAATAAGTGCACAAATTATTAAAGTATCTTTTAATAAGTACACAAATCAGTGCATTTTGCAAACACTAGCAAAAGTTTCTCTCAATGTGATCTGCGCATGTCAAGAGATTCACAGAGTTTTTTTAATGAAAACCACCTGTTCACACCAAAGCAAGTACCGAACACCCGCCAGAATGCCTGGATGGAGGACCCAGGTCCCCAAAGCAAGTGGTTTTCACAACAGAGGGAAGTTGCCCAGCAAGCAATCGTAGACAAGTTTAGCCTTGTTCCTGGGCCACATCAGCTGACCACAGCGAGATGCTGATAGAGGGCTTTAACTAGTGCAGCGTGAAGTGTCAAGAGGAATAAAACTGATTAATTAATTAATTGATCAATGGACTGATTGATTGAAGATGCATAGGCACTAGCTCAATTTTACAGGCGAATAATTCTTAAGGCTAAGTGCCCAACCGACATTTAGTTGAAATGGCAAAAGTATCATAGCTACACATAATGTAGTACACAGTGTTCCCATTTTTTTTGTTTTTTTTTGAGAGATGTGGAGCAACTTGCATCCCAGATTATGGGAGGTGGCCAGAGTTGCAGGTTTGTTTGTTTTTTCTCAGTCATCTCATGTTAGTTGCAAAAGTGGGACACTGTCTCAGCAGTTTTTTTAGACTCTTTCTAAAGGAGTCGAGTCTAGCCACCGATGTGGGCGTATGTCAATTACTTAAGTTGTGATGACAAAGGTTACATTAGGGGGAAGTGATTTTAATTGAAAAAAAGAGGGAAGTAAGCCCCGTGACTGTCTCTCGGGGGGGGGGGGGGGGGGAAAATGCCTCAACAGTAGCTCATGAGGGGTGGGTGTATAGAAGGAATCAAAACGATAGGATTAACAGGTAAAGAGATAGAGAGAGAGAAAGGAGAGAGCAAGGCGCAGGGACAGCGAATGACGGAAGTAAGGAGAAGACAGGAAAGATGGACGCGGTTGCAGGAGTCCGAATACGGGGCACCACTGACGAGAGCTTTTGTCAGCGTCAGGAGATGGCGTAGGGCAAGTCCAGTAGGCCAGAGCTACGCTGTCGTCGACTATCGGTGTCAGGAGATGACGTAGGACCAGCCCAGTCGGCCAGAGCTACGCTGATGTCGGAGATCGCGAGGGCACAAACGGTCGGCATGAAATCCAGCGAGCGAGTCAACCACAAAGATTACATTAGAATCTAGTGTGCACATGTTTCAACATAGTTTTGCATACATTCTCCTTTGATGACAAGTCAGTCGTGTGAAACACCCACAGCTTGTATTCTGTAGACTCTCTGGACTGTGCTGAATTGTCGTGACCCCCCCCCCCCCCTCCCCGAAATCCACTGCCAAGGCTGTTACAACAGCCTTTGTACTACCACACGCAGCCCTCGATCTAGGTGACATGAATTTGCAGCGCCAGCAGCACACGTGAGAGCATGACCTTCAAGATCTGTTTCCGCAAATCTTTTGACCAAGCCATTACTGGACATACAATATGTGAACTTCTCAATGACGCCCCAAAACACACAAATGGATGTAAAAGCAGAATTCAAGTCCCCATGTTAACCATTCGCACCACTTCGGCTAATTCCCGACCGAGATATCTCACTCTCAGTCAGCTGAAATGCTAACTGGCACCTAGAACTCACAAACGCACAAACACACCAGAAAATTCTATACCAAACGGCGCACAACAAACACACATGCACAGAAAATGGTGGATTAACTGAAAGAACCAATAAAAAGGTAAGATCGCTTGCCAGCTTAAAGGGCCAGAAAACGGCCTAAGCTCGTCTTTACACCTCCCATGCAAGCTCGTTCATTTGTAGTGAAGGCTGCGGTGATCACATTTAATGAACGTGTACTGCGCTAGCACTCCATTAAAAAAAAAATTCCCATGCCCCCTTCCAGGGTTTGACCAGCCCTCTCGCCTGTCATGTGACAGTTTTGTGATGGGTAACCTGAGGATCACCGAGTTAGTCAATAGATCTTCCCTACTGAGAAGCCGCACCTTGGTCCACCAATAATTTTTTGGTTGTGCAGTTGTCACGCATATGTCGCGACTGGGTAGTAGACATAAAAGAAATGATTGACAATAAGGCTTTTCTATGTATTATTTGGTGCTTTATTATGCCACATAAATTACATAACTTGATTAGGTGAGGAAATAAAACTGACACAGTACGCATGAGTTGAAACAAAAACTCAAGGTTAGGGCTACCGTAAGTTTGCCCATACTTTTATTCGTAGCGTCTGCAGTTCCCGTCATATCGGTGGACTTTGACCTGAACACTTACATTCAGAGCCAGCATCATCTTGAGCGGCTGCTTTTTCAGCATGATTATGCCGTTATCACCAGCAGTTGCTCATAGCAGTCCCTAAACTAAAAAGAAAAAAAAATGGCACGTTTCAACGCGGTGCTCATGTATTGAAACAGAACAATTTGGAACCAAGTGACGGGCATACTTTCATGTTCACCATCTTGAGTTTGGGCCATATTGGCGTAATTTCGACACGAACATGTAGATCAGTGCCGAGATTATCTTAACAGACCAAATTCGTCGAGGCACAACGTGGTTATCTAAACCGATTGTGCATGCAAATCGTTGTTTCAGAAACTTTGATGTTGCATTTGAATTTGAGAGTACTGTACATCATCAAAGAGGGTGGGCATGCGAACACAAATACAGGAAAAGAGAATAATAAAGCAGTACTGACTGTGTATCAAATCAAAGAGAGCACAGGGGAAGCAAAAGATGGTAAGCACAAAGCTTATCTCTCCATGATTAGGTATAATAAAGCCCTATTTCATGTTTTATACTTACCAGCCCAACTTTATATTGTTTGAAGATAATTAGTGTTTTTGCCTTGTTATTTTTTTCCCCAATATACCGGAGGGCAAAAAAGAAAGGTGCAGTTGTGTACAGCTGTATGTGGATAGCAAATGACACACACACATTTTCTCATGCAATGCAGTCCAGTTGTGGGACGTCACCGGATGGTGGAGGTATCAAGTCGCTCCCTCAAATCAAAGAGAGTGATTCTGCTGTGCAGTTGATGGCATCGACATCTGTCTTTGTGGTGGAGCCTGGAGAGAGCTCAAGTGAGTATAGCAGCGTGCAAACACACCATTTCTCATTGCCAAAAGCATCTACGTCGAACAATCGCAAGCCATGTGACAGAAGAACAATGGCTGTGCCTTCTTCTGCTCACTGAATCAGCTTCCAGCTTTCAGACTTGTTGTGCAGTGCACGTCACACACTGTCCAAGTTGGAACACGATATGCACAACAAATACACTCAAACCTCATTATAACAAAGTTGTACCTTACAAGAAAATGAGTTCTTTATATTCGAAAATTTGTTTTGAAGTTTAGTTTGTTCCTAACACTAAATCTGCTATGACTATTTCTCATTTACTTTGTTATAACCAATATTTCATTAAATCTGTATTCATTATATTGTGGTTCGAGTGTACACCATAGAATCTCGACACAGTGGAATTTCATCCATAATGCAACTACTGTTTAGGTTCTCAATGAGAACCTGAGCTGCGCATTCATTTTTCATGTACCACTCCAACTGCCATTGCCTGACGCTGCCACAGAAAACTTCAGAGCTTAGTGGACAAGCCAACACAACAGCAGTGCAGACCATTTTGCAATCTCGTTTGGAAGCAATGAGCGTAACAGTTGAATAACTTCTGATTGTGTTCACTTGTGCCTTATTAGTATTGTTAACAAGGGTAAAGCACTGTAGGATGACATTGGTCGAATAAGGGACAAGCGTTTCCATCCCTAAGTCTACCCTAGTCCGCGCTGCGCTTTCAGCACGTTACCGTCGTCAATAACACAAAACCAACTAACTCAAACACCAACTAACTCGAACTACCTTTCAATTAACAGCTTTGCCAATGACATTAAAGCCTTCTGGACACACATAATCACTGGTAATATATATACAAATGTTTTCTTTTGTGCATTTCAGTACTGCATATTTCATTTATGTACAATCAGAATTGCCATCGAAACTATGTGTAGTTGACTGCTTCACATTCACGCACAAAGTTTGCATGTTTGTGCTCAATATAAGTAAAAGTACACTGCACACGACAGAGAGTACAACTAAACGAAATGCCGACATGAAGGATTGCCACGCAATCTGCCACAGGACCAAACAACATTGCTACAGGAAGCTCTTAGTTGCCTAAGAAGCACATGGTATTCTTTTCAGGCCCACTTGATAGAGTTAACAAATGAATAAATTTCACTACAGTTTTGTTATTAGTATACTACTACTAAGTGCTGTTAGTATATAATACTAACAGCACTTGGCTGTAGCAGTACAATACCTGGGCATGCGAACAGAAGCAGATATATATTTATGTAAAGGCCCTCTTAAGATAATTCAGAACACCGAACAAGCGTTCGCTCCCCGTCGAAGCGTGCCCGAAGAAAAGTAGCAAGACTGACTGCGTGTTTGAGGTCTCTAGAAAGCAGGCACTGCTCCCCAGTGCACCTATTCACTGCTCCCCAGTGCACCTAGGTGCTCCCCAGTGCACCTATTATGCATTTGCATTGCATTGAGACAAAACAGTAGCACTATGTGCCTCTTAGTGCTTTGATAAAGGGGGGCTGGGCGTTCGGTGTCTGTGACAAAGTGTGCGTGCACATGCATCACATGTCTTTGAGCATATGTCTTTGCATCACATGTCATGAGCATTTGTCTTTGTGAATGCGTATTCGCGAGCTTCTATGTTTTTTTCTTGCTTTGTTACGTTGGGCTGTATTCATGATTTCATCGAATTATTTGTGGAGAGTGACAGTGACTAACGCTGGCCAAGGGTGGCGTTCTCATGTGATACAACCACGAGCATATCGGAGAAACGTAGTATGGTTTCAGTTCTTCGTTTTTTACAAAAAAAAAAACTAGTCTTTTTCCAGGTATACATATATATCTAATATGATGCTATTTATTTTGCATTTAGCTTAGGCACACTACCATTGACTATTGTTCTATATAACCTCAGTTCAGAAGATAATGAATTCCTGTGGTCACAAACAATGACACATGATCGAAACGTAGAAATGCTTATTACCAAGCCCCCAAATTTGTAATTGACTGATACGCAAGTTATATGCAAACCATGAAATGTGGTGCGCAAATAAAAAACTCCAGAGTCATACGGAGCTTATTAAAGTATGCATGAAATCAGTCCCACTGCATGAAATTTGGTTTGACAAGCATGCCATCTTATTAAATTTTTTTATAAAATGTTTTATTAGCACTATTGCAGACATGCCTGTAACGAGGGTGGTCATGTAATAATACAAAGTGTCCTCAAATGCAAAACAGACTAGCACGGTTCAAAGAAGGCAGCGTTGCCATTGTAGCCATGCCGTCTTACTTGCACGCAGTCTCCCAGAATGGATGCAGATAACGTGAGAACACGCTGTAAGGAATCGAGAAATTATAGTATTCGTGAATTACTGTGCGTGGTATGCTACAGGACCCTGTCCTGTGCAGTCATTGTTGCCGTATCCCTGCAGAGCACTCAGCATTACTTTTACGAAGCAAAACAACGCTAATCTAGATGCACTATAGGGAGATAAACTTGCTCACTAGGTAGACAGTGCACGCACAGACCTTGTCAGTATTTATCCGCCTGTGCCCTCAGCCAGCGAGCGGTTGCATGTTCGGTGTTCCGAATTATTTTGAACATGCCTGTACTTTTTGCAACTGTTTATAAAGTCGGCCATATTCCTCTGTCAATATTCAAGTGCATCGACGCTGCTACCCTGAGCAGTGAAAGCAATGGCAACCAGAATCGGAAAGGTTTTTTATTTTTCAAACGAATTTGTCGGGGGGTCCGTCAGGCGAAAAGCTGCACCATACAGCTTGAATGTGCATGAAGGCCCTCAAATGGCAGCAGTAACATGAATATCAGCCTATATACATGTTTTAAGAATATAACCAGGAAAAAAAAATCTAGTTACATTCGTATATGCAATAAAAACAACAAATACTTCGGAATATTTCAAGTATCCACAGTGTAGAAGAGAATGAATAGTCAAACAATTATTTTTTCCAATCAAAAGTATCTAAGGACAGATTGATGCCCAAGTGTGATGTGGGCTACTCATCTGTTGCATAACAGTTGTCGTAAAGTAGCGGACAACCATGAAACGACAGGGTTAATTAGGCTTATTGACGAACAATCATGGACTTAAGATATTGCCTCTATAGAAAAGTTCACAAACCGCAGCCATTCAGACATCTACCATGTCTGCACACAACGTAAAACTTTGCCTAGATGCTCTCACTAAGCAGATTATTAGGAACTTGCCGATTCTTTTTTAATTGGCATACTCAGACTACAACAGTCACGTTTGAAGAAACAAGTGCTGGATGAACCTGAAAATGCGAGAAACATATAGCTAAGCATACTGCTTAATAAGAACAAAATGAGCAATATTTTCGACTGACTTAATATTTTTTATATTCCTCATTTCTCTAACAACTGCACTAATGTATGTGCAGAAATGTTCTGAAAATTTTCTTCTCTGCCGCTCATGAGCCCGAAATTGTTGCTACTAACAATACTTATCATGTAACACTGTATTCCCACAACAAAGCAGCAATACTTAGGAAGCATGCAGGAACAAGCACAATCATGCAACATGCGGTCCATAAGATTGTGCTGTTTAAAAAAAAAGAAAGAGGACCTTGTTTCAAGAGAACATGAATAAAAAAAATATACATTACGCTGAGCTACTGTCTTGGCATAGAGTTTTCACAATCGCTCAATTTAAATCCAAAGGAGATTAATCTTGAATTTGCATCCGAAGCAATGGTCATGAAACAAACTCCGGAGTGTACACTCTATAAAAATATCGAGTAAAAAGGGTGTCTTTTTGTCCCACAACAATAATCGTCATCAGGCTAGCATGCGCTTCCTTTCTTGAAAACTCGGCGCTGGCCACTTTCCTATCAAGAATGCAATGTAACCCTGATAATGGGCATGTCAATCATGACCGGAATGTACCGGGCGCGGGGCGATAGCGCAAGGATGGAACGCAATATAGATGATTATTGTTGTGGGACAAAAAGACACCCTTTTTACTCGCTCTTTTTTTAGAGTGTAGCCAGTGGGTGGCACTCTAGGCCCGTGTCCTCTTCCCCCTCCCAGAATTTTTTTCCACCATGCATACATAGTGTGAAATGGCCATCTGCCTGTCCTGCCCTCACTTTGGATCAAGAAGGTGTCCCACCCACCTTGGCAAAAAATTTTGCATACAAACCTGCCTATACTGACCACTCTAACAGATGGGACAGACATGAAAACCAGTCCAGGGAGGCCATGGAGGCTATTGATATTGTATTTGAACAACCAGACTGCTCTCCCATGTGACCTACCCTTGCCCTCCTCTTTGATTTTTTCCATTTCCAACAACAGCATTTCGATGGCTGATAGTTCAATGGAGGAAAATCAGTGCTAGCAACATGTAAACCTGGTTCGAGCATGAAAGTTAGCGATTTAAGGCGCTTTGTACACATTTGCGCACAGAACTTGCTTTTGGAAGTTGAAAGTTTTTCAAGTGGCAAAGACAGAGCTAGATACATTTAGCGCCAGTTGAATTGAACCTCCTGCATGATAAACATGCTTTCATTTCGGCATTACTTTTTTGTGTGTGTTACGAAGACAGAGCTATGACCACTTTCGTATGACCACTTCACTGAAGACACTGGCTCATTCGATGAGCAGTTCGGATAGCCGCTCTGTGCGAGCCGTGTCAAAAGTGTAATTCATGTTTGCTCGAAACGAATGTAACCAATAGCTAAAATTCTCTATTTTAGGCCTAGGATATTCTACTTATGCAAAAACAAAACATTGTTGACTCTGAGATAAACGCGCTTTATGGTATTGCTGTTAAAGTAGAATTAATTACTGGAAAATGCTCAGATTAATGTGTTATGACATCACTTTCGCAGTAACGGAGTATCGGTGAAAATTAGCATGAGAAAAGTTGGCAAATTCACTGACAGTTATTCAGAAGCTACACTCGAAAGGCATCTAGGCAAAACATTAAAGCTTTTTCTCTTTCACTTTATCACGAATGACCAAGAACGAAATCAAGTATTTCAAGATAACATCTAAGCAGGCTAAACAAACAGAGTGTCACTTAAAAAAAAAAAAAAGGTACCCATTGTGAGATATTGCTCAAAGTGTATTGGTCTTACTGGATTAACCATAAAGAGCCTCCAAAAGCCCATGCATTCCATGATGAACTTCTAGAAAGCATGCCAGGTATGTGATACCTTTTTTTTCCTGCCTTCGCAGTGTCAGCACCCTTGCGGGAGTGCACGGAGTGGCGCTTCCCATGGCTCATCGGCCTCTGCATCTGCCTGGCCATCCTGCTGCTCGTCATGCTCATTAGTCAACATCTTCCTCTGCTCCTCGTTAACCTGCACATGCACGAAGACAGAGGTATGTGTCGAGGTGGTTAAGGACGGCCATTTGCGCTCGTCAACAGGATTATTGTGCGAGCTAGTCTACGTAGTTCGAACCGCCAACATGCATGTGAAGTTCTTTGTTTTACAAGATGCACATGTTGTTCGAACCATCATGTGGTCCATGAAGTTCACACCATCAACACCTTTGTTGACGGTTTGAACACTTGTGTTCTCCGTCATTTTTTTACTAAGCGCACGTCATTCAAACCAGTATATAGTCCGTGTGCACAGTCATCCTTGTCCTTCAAACTTCAACACCCATGTCAAGTTCTTCATCAGTTTTAAATAACACACACACACATAGGTAATAGGGTCTTTAGTAGTGCCAGTTTCAGTAGATGATAAATACATAAATATGGTACGGTTGTGGTGGGCATGTAGTGAGCAAGATCCCTATTAAATGTCACTTAGATAAGTTCATCACATTACCACAGGCAGCAAACATGTTTTTAAGAAAGCTGCAAGTAATCCACTACAGTACGGTGTTTTTTTACTTACCGTATGGTAAACCAGTACTAATACACTGCGGTGTTGTAAAATACACAGCGAGACGCTAGGTTAGGCACTGTCAGAAGCTGTCCTGTACATTAAATATATTAAAAAAATGAAACTTCATCAAAATTGCCTTTTATATATGTTTTCACGCTCTGCCCAATAAACTCAGGTAGAAGTTAGCACTCGCATTCTTGTCTTTTTTTTGTTGTTCCAAGCTCGCGCTATAACAATCGAATCATGAAATACTGTTTACAAAACAAAAATATTGTTCAAAACCCTAATCTCAGGCACAGATGCCTGGAAGTTGCACTGGCACGTTTGTCTTCGTGTGTCCTGGGGAATTCCTGAGGTAAACTTGTGGTGTTTTGTTGCGCTGCTAGAGCTCTAATCTCGGAGGCCATGTTGAAAATAAGCGCGCGGATGAACTTCACAATGGTGCTGACTCGGGCTAGTTGGTTATTTGTGATCGTGAAAATAACAGCACAAAAGGCGATGAACTAACACACAGCAACAAACGAGCACTAAAATCAGCGTTTGTTTGTTTCCGTGTATTAGTCTGTCGTCTTTTGCACTGTTATTTTCACCATAATACGGATGACATCTGCAACACCAGGTTCTGCAACTGTACCAGTTGCTTGAGAGGTAATTTTCTGCTCTTTTATTGAACTCATTAGGCTAATATTCATTAACTATTCTGATGGCTATATGGCCATCATATTAAGCAAATTTATGCTATATTATTGTATGTATACATTGCAACTCTTACCTTGAACCAGACCCATTCATTTTGCACCAGCATTACCTTTTACGCGACTTTTTCTGATTATTCGGGAAACCAGAAGTGCTTGGAATAAAATAAAGAGTCAATCAGTGCTCATGCGTCAGAAAACATGTTCCTACATTTTGTGTTAAGCTACAGCTCTGTACCTTCCTTGATGACTAGGTCGAAGAGAAGGAACCATCCGAGATGGAGGACTACGACCCCTACAAGGGAAGCTGGGTGCCGAGCTCCCAGTACGGATCGCGGACGTCGCTCAACAAACCGGGTTATACCTCGGGCGGCTCCACCCTTAACTCCGCCCGGTCAGTGAGCAACGGGAGCGACCACTACACGATCGTCCACTCCAGGCCCAACAGCCGCTACTCGCACCACTCCAGCAAAGAGCCGCTCCACCGGAACGGTCCGGGATCGCATCTCTCCAACGGACACTACAACTCCAGGATATGATCGCCCCCTTCCGTTGGACAATGCAAAATGACTGACGTGTGCATTTTTATTGTGCTTCCGAGTGAATCTTGTTTAGTTTTTTAATACTATTAGCTTTTTTTTTAAAGAGTTGACACGATTGTGGACAGCTACTGTATGTGTGGCAGCTCGTGAAATCGCTACTTGCGACTGCTTCAATGTGAAATGCTATATTACTTAATGACTAATGATGCAGGCTTTACACAGACAGTCTTGGTAAGAGCCAGATATTTTTCATTCCCGTGTTCTGCGCCTTCAACTACGTTCTTGGATGAACATCTAGAAAGCCAAAAACTAAACTCTGTGCCTTGTTATACTTTACGCATTTGCCTTGCAAATACAAATCAGAATGTGCAGCGCTCTGTAGCAAGGAAAAGCTGCTTTGTCTCCTTGTTATGAATGTTGTTAACTTTTTTCTATATTATAAGATGCTCTTGACACTACTTTTCAAGACATAAATAGAGCAAAATAATAAGTGAAAAATTCAAAAGTAATCGAGATCACTTTCTTGGGCCACAGGGTAATCCACCTATAAACACTTTCACACTGTTAAAATATTCATTGGCAAACGTTGCCAAGCGGAATTGCCTCCGAGATATTAATTCCAGCATGGCGATCAGTACACCATGTTACGTTCCTCATACTTCCAAAAAGTAACAATTGTTATACAACAATGATTCATGCCTGAAGTTAGGAAAACTGCAGATGACTACTTTTTACGAGAGCATCCAAGTTCTACATACGTGTACAATGAAGGAGAAAATGTGTGCTAACAAGAAAACGAACCACTTTTCCTCTATAACACAGCAGCTGTAGTATATTAGCTGCAAATAAAAAGTGAAGTAAGGAGAATTTGAAGTCTTCAAGACAGAGAAGGCGTAAGCAAAGTGCCTATTCATCAAAATGCAAAGTAACAGAGACTGTAACATTGTTCAAAGCCTGCATCATGTTTGTGTGGTCACCGTCCCAAGTGAAATGAAGTCAAGTGCTGTACAAACCACACATTTGATCGTTCCACGTACAAGGCAGCACACAAAGCTCCGCCTCTGCCTTTACATCGTTGCGTTGTTCATATTTTTCGAAACACCTAGTCCTCACTCAACGCTTCATGTAGAGTTTGTGCTGCTCATCCTTACAAGACTACTTTTTTTCTCGCATAGATTGTATTTTTTTAAACTGTTTCTCGGGCAACTGCAGCTTTTCTCGTCATTATCTATCGCCATGCCGTCAAAATTTCATAAAAATGGCAGCGTAGAAAACTAAACGCAGATGACGACATTCCATGATTTGCCTTCGAAAGCGACGCAGTCCTCTATTAATTTATTTAGCGTGCATGTGAGATTCCTTCCAAATGACACATTTTATTTTGTTAACCATCAAGCTCTTGCACATCCTGCATCCTCTTTCACAGTTATAACTCTGCTAAGGCATTTCAAAAGGTGCGTAAAAAGAATCGGTCAACAATCTTTCTTACTGTAGGGCATATGCACAGCTCTGATGTGCCTTAGCTGTTCCCAAAGCTCTCTGACAATTTCTTCATTACATATACACATATATTTGAAATGGACATACTATACTTGTATCTTTTGTGATGAAAAAAAAAGAACTAGCTACAAAAGACTAGCTACAAAAGAGGTCGTTTCACTCCACTGTATGGCCTATTTAAAAATGTAAATGCATCTAATTCCAACAAAATCATAACTCTTTGAGGGTGATTTGAGCCACATTAAGGGCGCTGCCCATCATGCGGAGCATTTCGTTTATGAGTAATACAGTGATGCATGGGTTTGCAAAATGAGCACAAGTTAAACTGGCTTGTACATGCATAGTGATAAGTGACCAATAAAAAACTGAAAAGCCATGAGGGTAATGGGAGTGAAATGGCACAGCGTAGTTACAAAAAAGACAAAAAGAAATACTAAAAGAAGTTTGGCTTCAGCATCCCCACCCCGAAGCACGTTCATATGAATATACTGCATGACATCACTAAGAAGGCCAACAAGGTGTGTCCCTAAGGCGACCCTGGAGCTAACTGTATGCAATTGAAGTGTTTGCAAACTACAAAATATTTTCGAAAAACCACGCTCTGATTGCAGGGAAAACCTGGGGTTGATTATTTCTAATGCACGAGTCAAAATGAGAACATCCTATGAATTTTTGTTCCTTATCCTTCTACGATTCACTTACATGCACAAAGCTCAATTAGCCTGCTCATGTTGGAAATACATTCAGTCTCATATGCAACTGATGCACTGAGCCCAAGTATACCTAAATACAACCAAATTCAAGCAAAAGTTACAAAAAAAAAATTTTTAATCTGTGACAACCATCAGTTCATTTCAGTACTGTTGATTTTCTCGCATAGGAGTTTGCCGAGTGTCAGGCTTTCAATCTTCACGTCCAAACATCCCTCAACTTAATTACCACAATGTGCAGTGTTATGTGAGCAACCTTGAAGACATATTTTCATACATTCTTGCTCGTTCAGGTTTCGGCTGGCAGTGAGACAAACCATCTAATTACTCTCATCCCGATATATGCGCTTGAGTTAATGGCTGCTGTTTGAGAAATCTTTGGACAAAAAAAAAGAGAGTTTTATATCTACGTATATATATATATATTTTCTGTTGTGCGTGTCTGATGTCAATTGATATTGTGTCACAATGTGCCATGACTTGTTGCACGGTGCTGGTGAAACAGCGCTACGTTCAACGCTATTTTTTACTAACACTTTCCACAACGATGACCCTATCTTTGTCTAAGGTTGTGAATGTTTGAAGCTTGAAGGAAACTACAACAGAACCATTCTATTGAATTGTTTCTCACATTTTGTGCATGTTGTGAGAGATCATTATAAAAAGACTTTCAGCTGATTATGAAAGGTGTAATAAGCAACGAAAAACAAAACGCTACAAAAATAATACGTTCAATGTGTCGCAAAGACGATTACATCGACAGTGTCACAGTGTTGGTGCAGAAAGGTGAGTCAATAATACTTTTCACATTTGAGGCCCTTATAGTGTTCTATAGAACAGAAGAAGCACCTTTGAAGAATGTAGAAAATAATCATTTCTGTTGTCTTTTTTTTTTGCATTGTTCGAAGCTGTTCAGTTCCTCTTGTGAACACAGATGTCCATTTTGCTAATTATTAGCTGTGTATATTAGTCGATTTGGAAGTTTTGAAATAGCTGCTTTAATTGACGGCGACGAATGAATGTTTACTGGAAAAGAAAAAGTGATCATATATTCCTTTTACATGGCACGTTCTGCTCACAAAAATAATGCCAGCCCTGAAACCTAACTGTCGTCGCTCAAGAAAGCCAGAAAAAATTCACACTGGCTTTGTGCCTTGCCGTAACATTTCTTCATCGTCATGCGTGTGTGCATGTAATGCCTTCTTGTGTTTGTGCAGCAGCATGTGTAAATATACCTTCTTTTTTTCCAAATGTGTACATTAAAAAGAAGTCTTGTTTCAGTTGCCAGTTCACGTTTGATTTCTTTCCAACCTGCCTACCAGCTGCTCTGCCACTATCAGTCAGAAAAGGCGGTGATAGTGAAAGTGGCTATCCAGGTAGGCATTCTCTGTGTCTCATTCCAGGTAAGGTTGCCAGGTCAAAAAGGCCTAAAATAGCCAAGAAACTTGAAAGATAGCTACAAACTAACCAACTTGAGATTAGCGCAACAAAAGTAGCCTAAAGTAGCCACGCAAATATGAAAGACTTACAGCATGCTTTATTAAAGTGTTTAATGGAATGACTTAATAGAGAACCTTCCGGTGGATATGTCTCAATATCATAACTCGACGTAATAAAGCGCATGTTGCCTTCAGCAGTTATATCGTGCAGGATGACAAAATTTCTCATCCTGCTGCGGAAATAACGCTACTTTCACGCGTACTCCGTGCGTTCTCCGAAAATGACTTAAAGTACAGGCCTCATAATGATAATAAAAATGAGTAATGCATGAGTGTTCTCAAAATCCCACTTACTTGCGTTGAAGCGCAAATTGTAGACATTTTTGCAACCATTTCTTGTGCCATAACCAATACCGAGTAGTTGATATTTCCAAGTTGCAGTCCATACCTAATTATAAAAAATAAAACAGCCAGTTCATCGGATATCTCATTTCCAAAGAGGATGAATGCGAGGCTTGCTGGATATGGAGCACTTTAAATTGTCTAGTGCACTTGCAATTTGATGTCACGGTCATGAACAGGTGGTCTGCAAAATGAGGCCCTATACAACAGTTTTTCTCCAAGTTTCAGCCACGCATCCAATGGTCCTTTCTTTTGTGTTACGTAAGTGCCAAAACACACATTGGTGCCACGTTTGGTCACTTCATAAGTTTTTCTCCAAGTTTCAGCCACGCATCCAATGGTCCTTTCTTTTGTGTTACGTAAGTGCCAAAACACACATTGGTGCCACGTTTCGTCACTTCATACTTGAAAGCCTACAACAGCGATGTCACTAGATAATTATAATTTAGTTTCACTCAAGAAAAGAATAAAGTGGCTAGGAAATAGCCAAGACTTTTATGCCACCACAGGGCAAAAAAAAATAGCCATTTTGGTACATTGTAGACAAACCTGGCAACCCTGATTCCAGGCATTTTGAGAGATATACGCTGAAGCCTCGTTATAACAAATTTGCATCTTGCAGCAAAATAAATTCGTTGTATCCAAATTCATCATAAAGGTATATTCTTGACACTATATCTAATACAAGGCTATTTTGAATTTACTTCATTAAAACTAATGTTTCGTTATATCTGGGTTCTTTATATCGATGTGTGAGTGTAGTTACATTTTATCTCATTAAGCTTCAGACCTCACGTAATTTCAAAAAATGTGCAACCGATGGAGAAACTGAATCTGCGTCTTTCAGCACAGCAGCCCAATGCTGTAAGTACTGCAAGGAACACAGTGTAAAGAGCAACACACACATAGCATAGTTTGTCACCTTCCTTTGTCTCCTATTTTTATTACACTGTGTTCCTCCTAATGTTTTACCAACATGCCCAAGCCTTCACCCTAAGTCACTGTAACTATTGGTCTACAACCGTGTGCCCCCTCCTTATGTGCCAAAACCAACTATTGGCGAGGCATCATCGATACTAAAGAAAGGCATAAATCAAGCAAGAACAAAAACCACATTCAGATGACAGCATAAACAGCACGTTCTTCATGTTGTAAAAATGATTAAATAGAATGCAAATTAGCACAAAGCGAGACTAAGAAGCCACAGCACATGTGCATGTTCTGTGGCCTTCTTCATCTTGTCTCGCATTATTTTGCATTCTCTTCTTTAATGATCATGATATACCGATTTGCCCACCAGTCTCTTATTTTATGGTGTCAGTTCTGTGTTCTTTTTGTTTCAGCTTAGCATGCATTTTTAGAAGCCACTAAGAACGAACTCGGTCAATTACACGTTCTGAACCAACTAGTTTAGTGAAATGTCTACATATTTCACTCTTTGCTAGTTTCTCATGTTCTGCTAACTGAAACCAGTTGCAACTGGAATCAACTGGGACCAGTTAGTTCCCAACTAGGACCAGCTAATACCAGTTATTACTAGTAGAAACCAGTGGATTTTCAGTTGCACATTTTTACCTCTGTTTCCTTCCATGACAGCTCACATTCCAGAATGCTATGCTAAACTGTCATTTCCGGGATAGGCCCTCTTCCCCCAGACATTAGACAAATTAAGAATAGTGATCCTCCAATTAATCCTTATGGCAATTAAAGATGTCTTTGTACTCCCTCTCTTGCCAAGCATTCATTGTCAGTGATCATAACTGAATTTGTCACAAGTGGTCGTTCCCCAACCAACTACACTCAAACCTCAATATAACGAATCCGTATATAATGAAATATCAATTATAAAAAGTAAAAAAAATAGCTTTGCAATGAATATAGTTATACTGACAGTAGCACAACAAGGTACAAGGGAATAACCATTATGACAAATAAACCTTTATAACAAGTTTTTGGATATAACAAACTTATATTTTTGTAAGATGCTGCTTTGTTATAATGGGGTTTGAGTGTAGTCCAAACAAGCAAGCTTACACTAGTTTCTTGCTTCTGCAAGAGACACTGCTTAGCCGTTAAACGTGACCTTTCAGTGCGAGCCGGCCCAGAAGCTACTGCACTTATGTACTCTTGCAGAACAGGAAGACAAAAATATGGCAAAAGTTTCAGTAATGTTCAAGAAAACAACAGCTAGATTTCAAAGTGAAAGTCTAGGCTCCCAACAGCACATAGTAGGCAAATATTTGACCCAGGCGTTATGAGAATGCTGCTTTGGCAGTGATGTTCGAAGTGGTTTTGGCTATTCCACACTTCTGCCTAACAGACTAGTTTTTCTATGTAAAACAATTTGAGTGCCTTCTTTCGGCTAAGATATGCCACATGTTGTTTTCCAGAGGGACTACCCAAGACAGGTTGCTTTGAGCCCGGTTGATGAGTGCTCAGGCTTGGGTCTGAGTGGCTCACAAACTACACAAACTATCTCCAGCGCATGACTGTTGAGCCCCCCAGCGAGAACTTCACTTTTTCAAAGCACATCAGTGCTTCTTTAGCTGAAACTTTTGGTACTTCTTCTAAAAGGGTTACTTCTTTCTCCTCTTCTTTCTGGGGTATAGGACACTTGCTACAATCCCTACTATAGACAGAGTGACAGATGTGTCAACGTGATAGTCCCAGGTGACATAGTCCCCAAAACACAAAGTGCTGTCTATACCCAGTCTTTCCAACAATTTCTCTATAATATGACAGGAAAGCCATTGAATTGTGCTAAAAAATATGTTAGTATAACTGTAACATGCATTGCAATAGTTTTGTTAAACTGAAATGCATTAGTTTTGGATCCAATGACACCTGGTGGGGGATTTTAAAAAGTTTGTACAACATATTTGTTTGACTGACGTTCATTTAAGTGATCACTGCATCAGGTACTTAGGCAGTATGTAAAGCCTTAAGTATGCATAATTATTGGTTTTGTTATATTGCACACCAAGATGGCGTCACTAATAAATGCAATTCCCTGTTGTCCTTCAAAGTTTTTCAAAGTTGAAACTCACTAGTAGCAAACCTACACAAATAAATTGGGGTAGCCCATATTTTTTTTAATCCAGTGAGATACTGTGCCGAACTTCTTTTGAAACCTCTAGCTAACAGGCTGGCATGGACTTCATGACGCACCCAATGCAATGGTTTCTAAGGTTTCTAACACTCCACTTTGGTTCAACCAACAAATTTGTCATGAAATAACTGCCCATATTTGCTTACCTTACCTTCTTTCACAACAAATGATTAACAACCAGCTCAGCACCCCGTCATTTCAATTTGGTTATTCACCGGGCTAATTTTGCACTGACATAAGTCGCAAGCTCAGAGCACTTCAAGGAAGTGTTGAGGTTACTTGAACAGTGAAAATCTATGACAGTCATTATTACAGTCTTAAAGAAGCCATGCGTCATTCCAGAGAGGAATACTAATCATCAACCAAGAAATCAGCAGTCCTACTCCTGATTTGCACTCAGATCTTGCTGATGCAGGCAAACAAGTGTACAGCCACGACCACGTTTGTGCAGAGCGCGCAAGCAGCCGGTTATTGCTGTGCGACCCCTTGAGGCAGTTTCAAGCTCTGACATGGTGTGTCAGGAGCATACGTGGCCTAGTAGTCAGGCTGACCACATCAGAGCCCGAAACTGTCACAAGGTGTCACCCTGCAGACCGAAAACTGGTTGCTCGCCTGCTCTTTACAGCCGTGGCCGCAGCTGTTTTTTGAACTCTCACGTGTGAACCGCAGCAACGTGACAATAGATCTCAATGGTGCACTGTCGTCTCTTATGGAAGGGAACACACAAGCATGCGGCCTGCACTCGGAGGCGGCTAGCTGCAGCAGCATCGCCTCACGGCTAGAGGAAGCAGATCGGCATTCGGTGTCATCGATTGACAGTTAAAATAGCGAGTCACGTTCGTTGGACCAGCGCTGCTAGATTACGTTGCCGCTTGAGTCTCGCAGCAGGTGATGTCGGCAAAAGCGAACATGCCTTTTTAAGCTGTCTGTTGATTGATCAGTAGGCAGCCACAGAGCACAGGCTACATGCTCATGTGTTCCCTTTTATAAAGGATGGCAGTGTACAGCGGTTACGGTGTTCAGCTGCTGACCCAGAGGTCATGGGTTTAATCTTGCCCACGGTGGTCACATTTTGATAGGGGCGAAAACCAGCTGGTCAAAATTATCCTTAGACCTCCGCTATGATGAGCCTTACATTAATATAGCGGGTTATGGACATAAAATCACCGACATTATGTACCTCAAAACTCAATTATGACACGAGTTAAAACACTTGAACAGCATTAAATAAGGACGAAAATGATTTTAACAATGCACCACAGGTGCTCTTTTCTCTAAAGGAGCACAATCAAGATCGTGCTCTTATGCATTTCATCAAATTCGCGAGAGGTTAATGCGAATGAATCTAATTTTAAAGCGATCCATACAAGGAAGGCGCGCTATGGTGGTCTGAGAATAGACCATTCTCAAGCACACCAGCACCACCAAAGGGCGCGCAAGCGCTCACGGGATAAGTTGGTACGCCGGGCAGCTGCGCGATGAGTGCTCGGGCCTCACGCTTTACTTTTGCGCTTGTGCTGTTCCAGGACTTCTTAGACACCGTGAATTTGGCAAGGTGCAACATAGTGCTGCGTAATTCAATCACGAACAGCAGTGTTTAGCTGTGAGGGCCTCTCGACTAGTTCCGTTGGTTGTTTCACTCAGTGTAGGATCTGTTGAGCAATTCATAAACGTCACCCTTTTGTTTTTCTCTACACCAGTGCTCTACAACAAAAAATGAAACAAAAAGAAGAGACAACTCGGTAGCCAATGAGGCACACCAGTGGTCTTAGATTTGCAGATGCATTCATAACCAATGTTTGTTGTCATTGTCAACGAGTAGAATTTGAGGTTCCAATTTTTGATGAGTACTGTAGGAAATACAGTCGACATTTAATAAAATAAGACCCATTCAAACAACAGTGTGCACGTTGCTCACACCATATATGTAATGACGATAAGTGTATACTAACCTGCATTGACACTAGTTGAAATAATACTTAGGGAAAAAAAAAGCAGAAAATGAAAGCCCGGGAATACACGCACCACCTAGTGCTTCATTACAACTGAAAGTTAGACGCATGAAACAAAAAATTTACAAAAATGGGGGTGCAGCGTGCGTGTTATAAAGAGGCACAAAAAATCAAACAACTGCCTGTTTGCATTCGATTAATACAGTTGAATTACTTGTCTTGTAACAACCGTGAAGGTCAACTTGCACAAAGTGTGTCGTTATTTGTGACATGATATGCTTACGCGATTTCTCAATTTGTCCGATTAGGTTGATGGTAGAAAACTGCTGTACGTGGTTTAGAAGACTGAATCACATTTGCATGACTGACATAGCGGGGCGAGATAAGACGACTCCATTAAATGAATTATGATGCTCACTGGAGTGCATATTAACACATCGAGCAGTGTAGCCGATGTGGGCAAAAAAAAAGAGAGAGAAATTTGTGCTTACCTACTGCGCAATAAGTGGCAAAACAACTGACATGACTCTGATCGATTTTTCGTTGAGTTACAGCAGAGTAGTAATACTAATAACATCTGGCATTCCTAATGTCTCAAATCATAGTTGAGGGCTTCGGACAATCTGGTGTTTTGTAACATGCACCTGACATCGTACAGTACACGAGCTTCTACCATATCGCCTCCACCGAACGTGACTGCCATGGCAGGGATCGAATTCAAGACCTACGGGTCAGCCGCGGAGCACCGTTGCCACTGTTGCACCACAGTAGACCTCACTGCCGACCCTTGGATCTCTTGTGCACAAGGGAACAAATGCGACAATTCTCATTTGAGGTGGCAAACCCAACCCTCCTCTCCCCCCCCCCCCCACTTCATTATTCACGGGTGAAGTACGTCGATATTTATCTTTCTTTGCCATGTGAACCAATTTTCGCAAACTGATGCAACAATATGCAGGATTCTGGCCTCTTTGAGACGATCGATCTGCAGCTGAAAACTACTACTAATCCCATGTGAGCAAGTTTTTTTCCCCCCGGATCCCATGCATAGCATGACATCACAATTTTTCATGTAACAATATTTGAATATTGCACCAACGCAAATTGAATACTGCAATTGAATATTGAGATTGAATATTGCATGACGAAAACACCGCTTTCGGTGAACCCACAGTGAAACTTTAAAGCATGTACCAAGAAACTGCAAATTATCAGAGCAAAGAACCTCACAAATGCATTCTAATCCCATTCCTCTTTGTTTAAACGTGTTTAGAATGTGCTCACTTCTTTGTAAAGCACGTGACTTGTGAAATAAAACAATAATCTATGTACTTGAATACTGTAGAACATCTCTGCAGTTTGGCTTCACCCCATCACGAACAATT
The DNA here is from genome assembly GCF_013339725.1 of Rhipicephalus microplus. Classification (NCBI taxonomy): domain Eukaryota; kingdom Metazoa; phylum Arthropoda; class Arachnida; order Ixodida; family Ixodidae; genus Rhipicephalus; species Rhipicephalus microplus. Next base: position 81,074,975 of record NC_051167.1, read on the forward strand.
AATTCATTGTTCAACTTAGTAACAAGTAATCACTGAATAATTATGAATTCAATGTTCTAGCTTCCATTGCTCACGATGGCACGCTTTGACAGCATGTATCGGCACTTCATAATTTATTCCCATTCCCCTAACTACTACATCCTGTGCACGTCCACTTGGTTATAGCGACACTGACTGCATATTTCCTTTCGAATTTGATGCGTCAGGTGTGTTCAGACATGTATAGTATTTTGGACGGAATAATAGTCAAAGTGTGTGGGGATGCCTTTCATTTTTTTTTTCATTTGGTGCTCCCACGGCGCCAACCAGCAGCGCGCGACGGAAACCAGCCAGCGCGCTTGACCACTTGACCAGTGGCTTGACCAGTATCGACGTACACACTTCACCCATAGTGCTTCGAGCACCCGCGGGGGGCTCTGGGATTGCTGGAAAATGGCCTATTATGGTACCCCGACTGCTGACCTGAAGGTCGCGGGATCGAATCTCGGCAGCAGCGGTAGCATTTTAAGTGGAGGTCAAAATGCTTGAGACCCGAGTGTTTAGATTTAAGTGCACTTTAAAGACCGTGGGTGGTCGAAATTCCCAGAGCACTACAGTACGGCATCTCGCGTCGTTAGACCTCTATAATTAAAAATAAATAAATAAGGAAGAAGTTTAGCGCAAGATGTAGGTTTAAAGTAATGAAAGGTTGCCGAACAAGGTACGTCGCGGTAGCTAACCTTTCGTTGAATCACAACACTTAAGATGCGAGGTAGAGGCACCGGAAATGTTTTGCTGAAGCCAACGTTTATAAAGCGCGACTTGCCATTATCAGGTGTTTATAAGTAGTCCTGAATAAGACAAGTTTTATACCTGACAGTGAACACCAGCTTCTTCACGTTCGCGAAGGATTAATCGTACTTTTAACAAGTTCAGGACTTGTAAAGCGAAACGACGTACTGGAGTTTCCTCTGCAAAAACAAACGACACACTCGCCAGGCCGGCTCGCAGTCATGATGGTGGTGTAACGCAACATGAATTCAAGATTTTAGCAATCTAATTTAGCATGCAACTAGCGGCAACGAAGTCATTACTTACAAAATGCCACTGACACTTCGGGACCAGAACGATGCAATCATGCAAATTTGGCGCGAAGAACCAACCGCCAATGTTATTTCGACGTCTTCCTTTACCTACACGTTGAAATAACCAAAACTACCACCAGAGTGTGTTCAGAAACATTTTTGCGTAATTTTTTAGTATTAAAATACTTTATATTTAACACAACATAACAAAACGTCTTGAGAAAATAAGCATAATAAGTTGTAGTAAGCTAGATTAGTAGATATCGTCCTCTTTGCGCAACTTGCGACGTTTGCGAAAGCATTTTTTTTGCGTTTTTTATGACAATGAGAAGGCACCTTGCAATAACTAAATGTTATTTATAGCGTTATCACTGATAGATTACGTTTAAGTCAGGTTTTAAGACCTAATTGAGTGTAATGCGTTTCGGGCACCCGCGTGTTCGTCTGGAATCCCTGCGCCCGCCGCGAGCGCCAGTCGGCGTCGCTCAAAATGGCGGAGCCATCGGCCGACGGTTCGATGGTCGTCGTGCTCAACAACGGCGATGCCGCTGCCGCACCGGCTTCGGCAGCGTCGGCCGCTGTTACGACGACGACTACAAGCACGACAAACTCCGTGTCGAACGACAAAGAGGATGAGGACGGCGATGATCCGTTCAGCGGGCTCGACAAGAGCTCGCTGCTCGCCGTGCTCAAGTTTCTCAAGAAGAACAAGCTCCAGGAGACCGAGCTGATCCTGCGCAAGGAGGCCAAGCTCCTTAACGACCTGCAGGACGACTCGGCGGCGGCCCCCACCACCGGCTCCGACGTCACCAGCGTCCTCTCGACCTACAAGAGCGAGGGCGATCCCGACATCTACGAGGACAGCTACACCAGTTTCAAACGGTTCGTGGAGGCATCGCTCGATTCGTACCGTCACGAGCTGGCCATGGTCCTGTACCCGGCCTTCGTGCACATGTACCTGGAGCTGGTCTACAACGAGCACGAACGGCAGGCGCTCAAGTTCATGGAGCGGTTCGGGCCCGAGCAGGAAGAGTACTACCAGGAGGACGTCAAGCGGCTCGGCTGCCTCACCAAGAAGGATCACATGAAGGGCAACGAATTCATGGACAACTTCAGGTCGGGTCAGTTCACGGTGCGCATGTCTCGCGACACGTACAACTTTCTCAAGCGATACCTGCAGGACAAGAAAAACTCGGTGCTGCAGAACATCGTCCAGGAGCACCTCTACCTGGACGTGTACGAAGGGATCGCACGGGCCAAGGCGCAGTTGGACGCGACGGCGGGCGCCTTCCTGGGCGAAGCGGCGCGTCAGGCGAACAAGGTCAAGGTCTACTACGGCCTCCTCAAGGAGCCCGAGCTGACGATACCGCTGGACGAGGACGACGAAGGCGGGGATGGCGAGGGAGGTGACAAGCCAAAGAAAAAGAAGCCAAAGAAAGACACGCTGCTCTCTAAGAAGGCACGCAACGACCCCAACGCGCCGCCCAACAGCCGGATCCCGCTGCCCGAGCTTCGCGACGCCGACAAGATGGACAAGGTGAGCGCCATGAAGGAGGCCCTGAAGAGGGTAAGACTCGGACCCGAAAGTCTTCCCTCCATCTGCTTCTACACCTTCCTCAACTCGTACCGGGGCGTCACAGTGGCTGAAATCTCCGAGGACAGCACCTTACTGGCCGCTGGCTTCGGCGACTCCTCCATTAGGGTGTGGACCCTGACCCCGCACAAGCTCAAGGGCATGAAGTCTGCGCACGAGCTCGAGACCATCGACAAGGATGCCGAGGACGTCCTCTACCGGATGATGGACGACCGCAGCGGCGTCGACGTGCGCCACCTGCTGGGCCACAGCGGCCCCGTGACGGCGGTGAGCTTCAGCCCAGACCATTTGTTCCTGCTGTCCTCGTCGGAGGACTCCACCATCCGGTTGTGGAGCCTGTTGACGTGGACAAACGTGGTCTGCTACCGGGGTCACTGCTTCCCCGTCTGGGACGTGCGGTTCAGCCCGCACGGCTACTACTTCGCCTCGTCCGGCCACGACCGGACGGCCCGCCTCTGGTCCACAGACTCCTACCAGCCGCTGCGGGTGTTCACAGGTCTGTCTTGTGACACTGTGCGCGCGTTTGTGGCTTTTGCTGTGCTGCTGCTTGATGCGTGTTGTCGAGCGAGCGGGACCTTGTGTCTCGCAAGGTGCGTGTGGTTTTTTGTTCTCCTTCTGGCGTGGCCATTAATGAACCATGGAAAGCGTTTGTGTTTTTATGCTGGCACGGCCAGCTGTGTTGGGGCTCATTGTGGAAGTTGCTGCTCATATTCAGTGGTTCACAGTGATGCAAATGAAATAGAGGAGCTCATCTTAACCATTCGAATTTGACACTTCCTGCCTCACTGTGAAGTTAACATCAACAATGACTTAATTTCTGAAGAGTTTTATAATAGTTTATTCAAAAAAACCTTTCTTCATTTTGGTCCTAGAGGCTATCTGTATGTGACTACATTTCACAAAAACACTTTGGAACAAGCAAAAAAAAAAGACATTTGGAGTGAACTCTCATATCTTAGGATGCAATAATGTGTTCTGTTAGGTATTGACAACATCATCAAAGAGAGCATGTGATGCACTCAGTTTTTGTGCTAAATTAAATATAGCATCCAAATGTTTCAGGTTATTGCATATGAAATTGCCTTTATTGTGTATTGGAAACGCCCTCTCTTAGCATAATACAGCATTGGAGATAAGTCTCAGTCGTTTCATGTCCTCGTCACGTGGGTGCCTGTGAACTCCTTCATCTTGAAGATGACTCCGAGGGCATGCTGTAGATTTGGATGATTATGTCGCGCACCCTTCCGTACCTCAACTGAAAACTGGTCTCTGCCAGGGCTCACAGGAGTGCAAAAAGGGTGTGACTTCGTCATTTGTTCGAGCACAAAATTTAATGAAAACGAAGTCTTGCAACACAGTGCTACATTACTGCAGTGCTCCCGGCAGATGAAGGTCCATTTATATTCACGTAGAGAAACCTAGGCAAGTGCATAATAGATTATACAAACAGGCAGTATTTTCGGTATTTGCACTGGAAAGCCAAGCATGTTGCCTCTTTGTATGTCCTTGATTAGGAACAGTTTGATGGCACAGGTCATAGGAAGGAAAACAGGACGTATCTCCTGCTATCTCAGAGCATCATCAATATGTCAAAGCCTCAGTTTTCTCGCGCAACAGTACCCTTCATTGAGCTCGGAATGCCTTCCAGCTTGAACTTTTGAATAGATTATCTAAATCCCTCTCTTTTTTTTTTTTCAGGGTTGATAACTCTGTTAATTGTTGTCTTCATCTCTCGACAGCCTCTCATGCTTGGTTCACATGTTTTCTCGGCTGCATTACAGATTTTTACTGTCTTTGTGTAGGTTGCACAAAAGAATCACCTTTGTACAAATTACCAGTCAATTCTTTCATAATTCAATTGAGTCATGTGACAAACTTGCTTAGGGAGAGAAAAACACACTTCCCCTCGTCTCCACCCTGTTTTTGTCGCATACCCCAAGTACTGTTCTCAAATGGAAGTTGATTCAGAGGCAATGGCACTCAATAGTTCACTGGCCGCAAATGTTTAGACACCATAAATCACCCAAACAAATTCGATGGTGCGAAGCGTAAACATGCTGCTAAGTCTGGCAATATGGCCGAACTTGTGGCCGAAAACCGAAAGTTGAATTGCGGCAGAGCACACTGTACAATGATAGCTGTAAACAGAGCCCTGGCCATCGATAATCCGATGCACGGCAATGTGCAGCCGCATTTGTATACTCAGGATCAAACATTCTAGCGTTGTCACTGATGATCGTATTGTCTCCAAAATAAACTCAGCTATTCACGTTACGCGCTCAAGCCGAACGGATTATCCAAAAACTCTCTAGAATGCTCTGACATTTTGGTGTTGATTGTGCAAGCAGTATCCACATGTGCAATGTACCGGTAACATAAAGCACATAAAGAAGGGTGTGTGGCATTACGCTTGGAACTGGTGATCCAACACCCCTGGACTGCACACATGGCTGCTTTTGCAATGTGTGCCCGTGCCGTTAGTGGGCACTGCTGCTTTCCTCTCTATGTGTTTGGTTGTGAATGAAGCCGTGGGGTTGGTTGTTCACTAGACAGCTTGGTGTAAGGCTCCCTCTTGTCTGCTTGTGGCAAGCTTAACCCTCCACAGCTTTCATGGAATTCCCTCTCGTTGCTGTGGTTCCCTTTGAAGTGGACAACTCTTTGGTTGCTCGTTTCATCTGCAGAGGTCATGGACTGGTGCTTGTGTCATTTGAAGGCACCTCGTGTTGCGTTGGGCAATTCGTGTGCCTTCCCTTGGGTCCGTTGACCGCCTTTCTATTTTCATATGGCCTTTAACATCATAGCTCCTTTATGTTTATTTATGATCACGCAATCAGTGTCACAAAATCGCCCTCTCCTCAAAGCAAGTTTGAGCTTCTCATGAGAAGGAGTTTGACCATCTTCATCGACGACAGAATGGACCGCTCCACGTCTTTAATAGCCGGCGTTCACTAAAACTGCAGACAAGTTTTCCCTACAGTCAACATCATCATCATCAGCCTGACTACGTCCACTGCAGGACAAAGGCCTCTCCCATGTTCTGCTAGTCGACTCGGTCCTGTGCGTGCTGCTGCCACTTTATACCCGCAAACTTTCTAACCTCAACAGCTCACCTAACTTTGTCTCCCCCTCGTGCATATGCCTTCTCTGGGAGTCCAGTCAGTTACACTTTATGACCAGTGGTTATCCTGCCTACGTTCCCAGCCCATGTCCATTTCTTCTTCTTAAATTCAACTATAATATTGTTAACCTCCGTTTGTTCCTTGACCCACTGTTCTTTCTTGTCAACATGAGAACCTTAAAGGAGCACCGACGCAAAAGTTTGGATGCAAGCTAATGAGCGAGATAGAGACATACAGACCATCTACAAAGGAGCAAATATAACCTAGAACATATTTAAAATTAAATTTTAAGTGCACGCCGTGCAACTGAGTGAAATGCTTCAAAGCCCCTCGCAACGTCGACATCAACGCAGGGGCAATGTAAACAAGCCTATGTTACAAGTTCGTGTGGCCTGGTTGCTCGTGCGCGCAAGCTGTGCGCGCTACCCTTGATTTCTTTTTCCATGCCAGCGGCTTCGCGTATGCTGGCTGTGCCGTGACGTAGGCCCCGTGCGCTTTCGCACGCTCTTATGCGCAGCGCCCACGTCACAGTTTTGCGGGGTCTTGTCACCAGCTGTGTTTAACGTGTCCCCAAACTTATCCTGCCGAGCTCTTTGAAACCGAAACTGAAAATGGGCACTCTAAAAACGTCTCTAAATAAATAACACTCGCGCATTCATGCAAGCGATGTTTTCAGCCATGATAAGTAGGTCATAAGCTACTTGTTGAAAAAAAAAATGTCAACAAGATACGAAATTTTTGTGTCAGTGCTTCTTTAAGCAACATCCAAATTGTTCAGTTGCTCATTTTATTCAAGAGTGCTATGTTCTATTCGAAAAACTACTTTCGCTTTTGAGTGCAGCTACTATACTTGCAAGTACATCACCGCAAATAGAGAAAAGCCAAAGCACTGCCATGTTGGATTTGTTCCTTCATACATTCAACTTTTTACATGTTTATGGTTGTGCGTTCCAGTACATGCTGCTCCTAGTGATATCATGCAGAGCATCTTGACATGAAGTTAGTATAAGTTTAAACAGTAGTGTCATAGCAACAATGAATAAAGACGATGATCGCTCACACTGAAAGCACAAGCAGCAGTGGGGTCCCGCCATAGAAGGAGCTACGTAGACTGAGCGTGAGGTCTGTGTGCCTATATGATTATGGCAATACCACACGATTGAGGTGAGCGCTTGATTTGGTACAAAGTTTGCAGACGACAAAGTTGTTTGTTGTCTCGCACGACTCAAGAGATGTCTAAAGAGCGTTGTTGCCTGTGTGATAGGAGCACAACTGTGTAAGGAAGAGCTGTAATGTCACAAGCGTAAAATGATTAGCCTGAACATTCTTCTCCCGTTGCGATCCATGTTTTGGTAGCAGCAGCACTTTGCTACCTTCGCACACATATTCACACCTAACGTGCATTGTACTAATTAGTGTTTGCTGCTGTTTTCTGTTGTCTTGCTAGAAAGTGCCTTGTTTCTGTGTTGAAGACATGGATTCTCTCTCGCTATATATATATATATAGATTGTCCAGTTTACTTGGTCTTGTGCGCGTTAATTCTGTTTTATTTCTGCAAACTTTGCATCGTCTTCCCTCTACCCAACTCAGGTGCTCTCAGCTGAGCTTTCGATCCCCTCATATCTATTCTGTTGCTATCGCTAACCATCGATTATCTATGTTATGCATTACTTCACCCTCCCGGCTTTATTATATTTCTCTAAAGATCAACAAGAATATTGACAATCCCTGTTTGTATTCGGATCCATTGTACACTCTTCCTTCCTCTCGTGTTATTTTATTATATGTTTAATGAACAACTAGAGCCACTCGCCCGCAGCTAACAACCACATTTCAATGTTCAAGAAATGCACAGACATTCACATAATTAAATCATCTGCGAGCCGGTACCTTAAGGGGGTGAAGTTTGCTGGTAGTAAACGACTACGAGGTACCGTGCAATAGTATTGTTTTGTGTGTGTATGAGACCCTGAAAATAAATTTCCAGGCATACCTTTAATCACCAAGCAATGGCAACAAAGGTATTTTTCCAGCAAAACTCTATTTATGGGGCCAGTTGATTTAGGAAATGTTTGGTCTTTCACTTTCCAATCATTGTATGTCAAAATTTTACACTGGAACAGATTCCCTGCTAGTTGGTTATTTATGATTAACCATGGAGCAGCACTGCAGATTTTTGTTTCACCATGAATGTCGTTTAATGTACTTTTGACTGATGATTATATTGAAAATATCAGAAGAAAGAATTCTTACTAGCTAGAATAGTGTAATGCATGTTGAACCAGTCTTTTACATAATGGATGTCAGGATTGCTTTGGTGTATAAAGATTCTGATGCAGTTCAAGTTTAGGTAATTCCCAATTGTAAAATAAAAGTACTCTTGTGCATAAACAAGTACCATACAGCTCGATAATATACTTCATGAATAGATGCAAGAATAATGTTGCTGCATGCATCTTTATCTGTGTACATAATGAAAGCTCCAAAACACACTTCTTGTGGTACTAACTTTTTAAAAGGTTGCATGTCAATCATGAAGTGATGACTGTAAAAGGTCCTTTTAATCAAATATGGTCCCGAAGCTAATGGTTGATCCAAGTTACCATTTTGTGCATGTAGCACCGGTTGCTCAGACTTTTGTCTGAAAATTGTTGCGCTTTTTCTCGTTTTGCATTCACTTTTCACATATATCAACTACATCCTTGTAGCATTGTAATGTAATTACTGACAAAAGCAATTAATTGCAACTCAGACCAAATAGTTAGGGACGAGTTTCGTTACTAATTAACGGTGGTATGGGTGGAGTGGCGACAGTCCTTATAATATACAGTTGTGACACTCTCTATCAGTTTTGTCCAGTTATCATGAAACAAACACGGCATCACCAATTTTTGCCGGCTGGAAAAATGTATGAGTTTTTCTGTGCAGAGTGCATGGTTTCAACACATGGTTGAAAAGGCATGTGCTCTCCCCCCCCCCCTTCCCCTGCGTGCTATTCCCCAAACTTGCGACACCTCACTCGTGTCAGAAACTATAGCATAATCATTCATCCACGCATACCTGACAATTTTCTCTACTCAGTAGAGGATCATCAGCTAGAGTTCTCGGAGATCTTTTTTCTCTTGACCGAATACTCTGTCCCTGATTTTGTAAATTGTTGCCTCGCAAAGCACTGGTAGTTCACCTCTTAGAGGAACGATGCGCTTGTGAAGTCCAGTTTTCCTCTTTATTCGCTGTGTAGTTCGTTTTTGTCTCTTGTACAGAAATATTCTGGGCCACCCACTGAACACTGCTATACGATTGCTTTTTTTTTCTTTTTTTGCAAGGTAGTTCTAAACACTGCATGTCAGCACTTGCACGCACTCCAAATGAGTTGGTTGGCACGTATTCATATGCATGTGCAGCTCAAGCATAGATGAAAGAAGGAGGCACTTACAGAGACAGAGTGTAGGAAGAAGGGGTTCAACCACCCGTGCTGTTCTTTTGCACACCCGTGTGGACGCACTGTGCTTGTGAATTCAAATGTCACTAGAAGTAAAACAAGCGGTATTTGCTTTGTTTGAGGTACAACGAAACTGAAGTTAGATCTGGTGTGAATGCATTAACCAACATTATGCTATTCCAATACTAACTGTAGCTCTGCCCTTTTCAGTTCCAAAGTGAGTGCACTATTTAGCCCTATAGCACTGCGTTTCATTCTATATGCATTGCTTGTATATTAATTGCCCACTAGCATGGGTAACACAGAACCCTACCTTGCTGTGGTGGTCTAGTGGCTAAGGTACTCGGCTGCTGACCCGCAAGTCGCGGTATCGAATCCCGGTTGCGGCGGCTGCATTTCTGATGGAGGCGGTAATGCTGTAGGCCCCTGTGCTCAGATTTGGGTGCACGTTAAAGAACCCCAGGTGGTCAAAATTTCCGGAGCCCTCCACTACGGCGTGTCTCATAATAATATGGTGGTTTCGGGACGTTAAACCCCACATATCAAACACAGAACCTTCTTCTCAAACTGAGGTTGTGGCTAAGCAGCTGGAAGAATGTAGTTGCACTATATATATATATATATATATATATATATATATATATATATATATATATATATATATATATATATATATAGCTGACCATAGCTCTGACATAGCTATATATAGCTATGGTCAGTGGCCGTGAGGCGATGTTTTTAAAAACTTGAATGGCATTGCATTACTGTGTATGGCGTGTTCTGTGCAAGTCAACAGCTGTAGATGGTGTTGACGCGCGTCTTTCCCGCCATGCAGGGCACGTGTCCGACGTAGATTGCATCCAGTTCCACCACAACAGTAACTACATCGCCACGGGCTCCAGCGACCGGACGGTCAGGCTGTGGGACGTCCTTTCCGGTGGTTGCGTGCGCTACATGACGGGCCACAAGGGACGCATCTACTGCCTCCAGTTCAGCAACGACGGCCGGTTCCTCGCCTCCGCTGGCGCCGACTGCAAGATTCTCATGTGGGACATCGCGCATGGACACCTGCTTGCCGAGCTGTCCGGCCACACGGACACTATCTACTGCCTCTGCTTCAGCCGGGACACGGCGATCCTCGCGTCGGGCGGCATCGACAACTGCATCAAGCTGTGGGACTTTGCACGGCTCATAGACGAGATAGATCTCGAAGATCTCAACATCTCGCATGCACCGACAGTGCGGACAAACTGTGACGGGCTCCTGTTGGGCTCGTATCCGACCAAGGCAACTTCCATCTTGGCTCTGCACTTCACGAGGAGAAACCTGTTGCTCGCGGCTGGCATGTACCAGAGTGGTTCCTGAAATTGGGACGGGGTATCTTTTTAAATTTCTTTTTTTTTATTTGGAGGGTTCTGCCATGAGGTGTATGCGTTCGTCTTTCACTTCAGCACACTGACCATATTTTGGACAGCTCATTTCTCGCATTCTTATACATATGTACATAGGTTCATGTTTCATCGCTTTCTAGAAAAAATAAATATATATATCTATATCTGTATACGGAGCTGTTCTGAGTGTACCCAAGTTCTTAGTATGGTGGGGGTGAATTGTACCAATTTCATGTTTTGCTGCGAATGTTGGAATGAATTTGAAGACACACTAATTGACGAAAGTGGTAGACAGTCACACATGCATTTCACATCATGTTATGGGGCTCTTTTTTTAATGTGAAGCTTTTATACCTTGAAGATTCAAGCATAGAAAACAAAAAACACGGCACCCACGACCGCAAAGAAATGCAGCCCTCGAAGGTTTGCCGGTCGCATGTGTACTTGGTTGTGCCACTTAGTGATAATTGACGGTCCGCGGAATATGGGCTTGTTGGCAATCGAATGTTTCTTATGTGGCAATCTGATCTTTCATCAAGGTCATTTGTCATTTCACGTTGCCTCATTCCACTGTTGCAGAGATATGAACGCATCACCATCATTGTGCCTGTAGCAACTAAAGCGTCATTCTTCTAAGCATGTGGATGGCAGTCCACTTTCTGGCTTTGAGGAACGAAACAATTGGAGGTAGCATCGCACAATGCGACAGAAAGAAGGAAAGAAAGGTAGTACGTCGAGCACGCTTGCCAAACTTCGTTAGCTCCATCTTGAACGAATATGTGCATGACAAAAACAAGGATCGGAAGAGAGAACACAGATTACAGCGCTGACTCGCAAGAAAATGTTATTGCGAAAGGAAGTGGAAGAAATAGCATCTGGAAAATTTGAGAAAAAAGACAACCATCGCGCATGCTCTATATGACAAAACAAAACAACAAGAGGGTATGTGGCTCAGGAATCCTAGGCATGGTGCAAGCTGTCCATGATCTATGGTACTTCTGCATCTGACAGTGCTAACGAAGGCTGACTGATGCGATTTTTACCTTCCAGTGACACGTAGAATGCCTGCATGATCTCCCGTGAGTGCTGGTCTCTGTGGCAATGCAAGATTTCCGTTTCTATCGAAACAAGGTTTACAAGCACTTCTTTGACAAAGAATGGCGAAATGAGAACCTGTGCTGTTTTCGACATTACCCGCTTGCTCCTGGATTCATTTGCCCTCATTCTTTCGTTTTGGGCAAAGACTTCTGAAGTTTCTATTTGTGAACACGCTCAATCCGGGCATTTGCTGAGCTCAATGCAAAAAATTAGAGCGAGCAATTGTTCGTTATTGTGGATGTGCCCCGGCAGTATAGTGGCCATGGTGCTTGACCGCTGACCGAAAAGCCACGTTATCCAATCCCTGCGGTATGAAATAGAATGCAGAAAAAAATTGCACAGAAGCAATAACTGAGTTGTATCTTCACAACAAACCGGTAACTGGTGATGACAAGTGAATTTACTGTAATGGTTTCGAGACAAACAGTCTAAGGAATTTACTAATCTTCAGTGTTTTTTCCATACATGTGCCATGGCGGTTTTCTGTCCCACAGTGTCTTTGTCGTGCGGGTTATTTTGCACCCTCCTCTCAAAATTTCATACCATAATGGTGATGCTCTCCCACAGGCAGGTTCTGCAAACTCCGAGAACTTGAAAGGACTTAAGAAGAAGCGTTGAAAATGATTACACTATCTTCTTTCAGAGGTAACCAAAACTGATTTCTAGCATCAGAGCGCCGCACGGCGTGCAAAAACATCAATGAACGACACCCTTTAGTGTTTTTGGGTTTCACCGCGTGATTATAACAAAGGCGCACGAAACTTGACTTCTTTCTTTATCGGCACTCTCTTGTAGGGGCAGTGGTTGTTTCATCTTCATTAGCGCTGATCTTAGCTTCTCATCCTGAGGCTCAGGAGCTGTTCTCGTTTTCTTTAATTACCGAGTTAACTCTGCCCAAGGCAGCCACACACAGAGATGCCTTGTGTTTGCCAGCACAACTGGTAGCTCCAAGAAAAAGAACGGAAGTGTGTTTTACGAGTGCAGGCGATGATAAGACAATGCCTGTTCAAGGAATGCCATGCTCTGAAATGTTTTGCAGTTCTGTGTGGTGCTGACACCAAAATCTACACCCCCTCTTTCTTTTAAAGACGATAGTCTTTCATGGAGACCTTGGACGCAAAAATTTTGGTCTGTCAGTCTTTCTGTATATTTGTCTGTTTGTCTGCCCTTGACGATGCCCTAAAGGCCTAAACGGCACCAAAGGATACTCCAAACGGCCGACCCCATCCGCAGCGCCCACCAATATTGCTCAAGCTTTAGCATTCATACTTGTGCAATTATCAATTAAAAAGCAATTATTGTGCATATCTGAGGCACCATAACAACATGTTAATATTTTGTATGTGCGTCTTTTTACTAGAAAAAGCATACATAAGCAATTCTAAGGACCATAGCGTTTATCACGCTGTGCTGACAACGCAATGCCTGTACGAAAAGGCAGGTGTTTCCAATGCTTTGCTAAGACGACACGGTGGTGGCACCTACCTGTCGCCTTGCGTTCTACACCTTATCGCCTCAAAGACGGGTGCGCACGCTGCGCGCTTCGTTTTTCAAGATAACTGTCAGATAGCGCTCATGTCTCACGCGTTACGGGGCTTGATGCGCTCGTTCGCCTACGTTGCACACTCGAGGCACTCCAACGCAGCACCTCCAGAACACCATTTCCCGATTTTCTTGCACAGAACATCAAATAAACCAGGCGCAAGACTATCGTCTTTCGAAAACATTCGCAGTGTAACATGCAGATACGGGGCCAATTTTTTCGCCACAAAAGTGTTATATGCCGAGATCTGTCAAGACCATTGTGACGTATTCGGGTCATGGATATGATGTTTGTAAAGTTAATGCAATCAATTGAGAAAGAAAAATGTTACAATGAACTTCCCATGCTGGGAGTCGAACACATAACTCCTCAGCCTGTGATGATAAGTGCCAATACCGATCAGGCTATACCGAAGCAGATACCTGGCTTTTTACAAACGAGCCTTATATTTCTCATGCATTCTCCCTCGCGCAGTCCTCTCTGCTCCGGGACGGGATGGTGCCATCGTATGTGAGCAGAGAAGTAATGCACCATGAAACTTGCTAGCACTAATTGAGAGCGATTCCTCGATGACACCTGTAAAGCATGGCATCCGACAATGTGCGCCTGTGCGCAATCTCTGGGGTCATGGTTAAAGCATCTCAATAGCGGTGAGAAACACAGCCCACACTAGCATCAGGGAGTCGCCGACGCAGTTATGTTCTTTGTCTTTCGCTACGTTTAAATGCGTAATGGCTCGTTATCAGAGTGATCTAGCTTCTACATGCACCAACAGTGTTTTGCCACCGACGTCTTCGGTTATAATAGCACCAGCCAACGAAACTTCTGCAGTGTGGTTGACGGGCAAATGTCATGCTTTGGTGGAGTCAGACAGAGGTCAGTGGCACATAAAGCTGCGACTTTATAAAGCAGGCCTAAAACTAAATCAGAAGTGCTTGTTCGACGTCGCGGAACTCGCGTTCCTGGGACATGTTGTGAATGGCAAACAACTCTTTCCGCGAGCCTCATCTATCCAAACGATGAAACTCCAGCGCCTACGGACATAAATGAACTTCGTTCACCTGCTTGGCCTGGTGGGATTTTACGCCAAGTTCATTCCCCTTTTTTTTGATGTTGTGGAACCTCTACGGATATTGCTTCGAGGTAAAGAACCATTTTTTCGGACGTGAGCTGCTGAAGAGAGTCTCGTCCGTTTGAAATCACTGCTGACAACTTGCAAGGTTCTACCTTTCTTTGATCCGAACCTTCTTGTCATCGTCACGACCGATGCCTCTGGATATGGGCTAGGCGTTGTGCTACAACAAAAGAGCAAGGGGATTCTACAGACGGTTGCTTTGCCTCTCGTTCCTTGAGCCCACAAGAACAGAAATATTCTGCAGGTGAACGCGAAGCCTTAGTATGTGTTTGGGCTTGTGAACACTGGCATGTGTACCTTTGCGGTTGCCCTTTTGTTATGCGAACTGACCATAGTGCCCTTGTTACCTTGTCTACTAGGGGTGTTGGACATCGGCCATTGCGCATTTCACGGGTCAGTGCGACTGCTGTACTACAACTACATGGTAGAGTACCGCAAGGGAAGTGATAATGTGGTTGCTGATGCACTCTCTTGATTGCCTTTACCCGGAGAAACAGGCCAGGTCACTGACAATCAATTTGTTTGCCTGCTTTCTCCAATGTTTGCCTGCTTTCTCCACCCTGGCCAAATTACGAGCAGCTAGTGCATCTGACAAGATAATCACAAAAGTCATTGAGTTTGTTTTGTCATCTTGGCCTGAAAAAAAAAATAATCTCTCGAAACGGTGGTTATGCCATATTTCCATGTGCGTGCCGAACTATCCATTGTGCACAACTTGCTTTTCATGGTGAAAGGCTCGTAGTTCCAAGTAGCCTTGCTCGTCATTTTATGGAAATCGCACATGAATCGCATCCAGGGATCAGTCGTACAAAAAGTAGACTGCGAGAGATGTACTGGTGGCCTCTAATGGATGACCATGTAGAAGAACTAGTTAAAACTTGTCTTGTTTGCCACTCATGTGACAAATCTGCATGGCCTACTGCAGCTCCTATGCAGCCAGTAACTTTCCCTGGCAAGCCTTGGGAGAGAATTGCCATTGGTATAGCATGCTCCCATCAATTGCCGTTATTCGATGACGCTTATTGATTATCATAGCAAATGGCCACAGTTTCTTTTTTCTTTTCGAGACAAGTTTCTACGGTGACGGTCAAAGACTTCTTGTTACAAGTGTTTGCTCGTTATGACTACCCGAATGAAATAGTATCAGATCACAGACCACAATTCAGCTCAGCTGAATTTGAGGAGCTCATTCAGGAACGTGGCATACGCCATTGCTTTTCTTCTGTCTACCACCCACAAGCAAACGGTCTTGTAGAAAAGTTCAACAGAGTCCTCAAGTCTGTTGTCCAGATGGCAGTATACGAGTGGCGTGATATCCGTGTTGCCATGACGTACTATTTGGGCATCTACCGCTGCACACCTCATGCCACAACGGGAGTGGCACCCGCCGTTCTACTGCATGGATGACTGCCACGAACTCGCTTAAGCGTTGTTGAATTACCGGATTCTTCATTTCTCAAAAATCTAGCAGAGTCGATGAAACGGCTGCGTCAGCATACCCAACAAAAACAAGCTTTTTGCGAACTTTACACTGACTGCCGTCGTGGTGCTCGGACCAGAAACTTTGCCGTCGGCGACTACGTTCGTGTGAGAAAGCCATCTGTTCACGGAAAAATATTCTCGCACTTTTCGGAACCAAAGAAAATCATTAAGCAATGAGGGCCATGGCCTCATTTCTTTTGGAAGACGGTCGCGTATGGAACTCTTCCAAATTTCAAGCAGTTCACCCAGAAGCCGTGGCGAAGCTGATAAGCAGCCGGCCTGGAATTCTAAATTAGAATCTGCTCTCATCGAACGAACCTTTTCAAGGTAGCACAGCTGCGAGTGAACAACACGACAACTGTCCACGTACGCCAGGGCAAATGACCCAAACCAACGAAGCATTCTTCACTGCAGTCACAGTCCTCTTCACTGCGGAACAAAATGTCCGGCCAGCCATCACAGAACAGCCGAAGAGTGTAAAAAAAATTCATCGAAGCTCAGGAACGATGTGCTACGCAGGCGATAGTTTTTTTATCAGCCGGGGATATACAAGAGAAGATGAGGATGAGCACGTGGGATCGGTGAATAAAGAGAATGATGTTAAGGCATCGGATGCATCGTTTCTGTATGTTCTAAATACAACATTATTATGTCCTTCGTCATGTCATTTTTGCACAGTGTTAACGATACGATGTGTCCACATAATGTTCACAGCTTCAGGTGCCACAACGGTTTATTTGTAACCATGGGCGCTGGTCATCGCAGTAGAGATGTGCCACTAGGCGTCAACATGGGTGCATCAACTTTAAATTATTCAAGCTTAAGCTGGGCCTAGGATGGAACACCTGAGAAGATGCAGACAGGATAAAGGAAGACTCACAACTGATTTATTGAAATCACACATTCTTGCATCCTATAACAATGCGCACGTGCAAAAAGCAGTCATGACCATGCAATGCTAGTACCCTCCTCCCCCGCTACTAGAAACTCAATCTAAGCAAGAAAGTCAATCTCTTTCTTAACGTGATAAATATGTCGTTAATACACTTATCTGAGCCGTTTCTTATTGCTACTCACAATACTTCTGAAATTTCACATGCTCTTTGGCTCTTTGCTCACCTTTAACATCTTAGTGCAACTAAAAACGGGCATGCACTTTGTAGCACAAGTTCTAAAATTAATTGGCAGGTGCTTTCCACAGGTCAGAGGAAATTCATAGAAAACTTCCATTCTACACGGTAATACATGTGCCTGAGCTTTAAGCCGCGTCTATCCCTTTGTTTTTCCATGTCAGAAATGACGCACAAACACGACAACTTGCAGGGTGCTGAGAAAATCACATCAACTCCATATTTTCCCCCCACCCTCTCCAAGCAATGCGTCATCCTGTGTACATAAGGCATTACTTCAAACTTTCGCCTCTCTGTTTTCTGTTAATTTTTTGCCTTTGGCAGTGGTACTTCAGACTCCACGTCAGCCTGAAGCAAATCGGAGAAATTTGCACCACATTGACGACCTACATGGAAGGAGGAGCCATCTTTGATGTTGTAGTAAAATAAGACTTATCGCATAGCACCGTGAGACGTTCAAATTACCCGCCTCAAGCATGACGTAAGACGTTCGGCTTGAGGTGGGTAATCTGAAGTGCGCAAACCCGATGGAGACTACTAAAATGCGATTTTATTTCAAAATTAGCCCTTCTTTAGTGCAAAAGTAACACTGCGAGGTTTCTGGACCGCTATGTCGACAATCAACATCGACTTAATAATTGTGTTTAGTATACCCTTAAATTTCTTTGCCATTCTGGACTATTTGTACAATAAGCTGAAGTATGTCAAGTTTTCAATGTTCCAATCGTGCAAGATGTAGTCATGCTTGCGTAAGGCTTGCATTACTTTTTTGCATGTAAGTTTCTTTTACAATTTTCAAAAGAAATTGTTACATGCCTATGTCACAAGACTGGCTTTGTTAGCAAATGTATACTTATGGGAAATCAATGCTGCTTGTGGACTACCTCCAACAGGGTTCAAGCGCGGATTTAAATGCAGTATGTATCGATGACTTGGAAGCACATCGTCGATAAAACTCATCGAGAGATACTCTCTGACTGTGTGCGCAACTAGACATTGTCGTGATAGAAATTGGATGACAGCATTTCTGATAGGTCATCATTTGATTCCCTTTCATGGAAAATATATCTCTTATTTTTGCCTATAAGAGCCAATGCCACCTAAACTAGAGCTGAGAAAAATGCAGTTTTTTTGCTACGAAATATGTGATCAGGCCAATCTGCTTGTGTTGTCAAAATACATTAAATACATATAATAATGCTAAAATTGATATAGCTCACTATCGTTAGTATTCAGAAGTAAAATTTCAATTTGGCTATTATAGAGTACAACCATTTCAGTTGGGTTTGAGTTAGCTCATAAACAAAGACTTAATTGCTGTGAATGAATGATATAGCAATATTTTACGACAAAATTACCATTATCCTTGTGCTTCCGTTGGTCGCGTCCTTTGTTGCATGGACGTAATAGTGATGACTCGTGGAGCGAGTGGTGCGTCCAGGCAAAAGGGGCACAACTCCAGACTGTTAGCAGTGTTTTGTTCTTGACATCTATTGAAGGCCTTCAAAAAATACGTCAGCTCTTCTCCTTGTTGTATTATTTGATGCCATACCATTTCAGATCACTTCTTCAGTATTCCAGTCATCTTATATTTAAAATGTATTGGAGCGAAAGAACGACGTGATGTTGCAGTGCGAAGTTTCAAAAGAAACACCAAGAGGCAGAAAGGAGCTGGGAAATTGGCCCCCTTCTCTTTATAAGCGAGCTTTGCCCTACAATATCATGTCCTTTGTTTGGTAAGTACCAACTCGCCTGAATAAAACCACTTGTGGAAGAAAAGGTACCAAAGCAATTAGGACACAAATGAAACTGCTAGTTGTTTGGTCACTATTGTTTAACGAATCTGGTTGAGTTGGATATAAACAGGTGCAGGATATGGCTCATTTTTTTAATAGAAACTGCCTTTTTAAATTCACATTACAATCTGGAATGGCTTCATTTTGATAACAGCTGTTCTAAAAGTGAAAGATATTTAGGGCCACTTCGCGCTCTCGGGGAAATTTAGCTCAGTTTCAGCTTCTAAATTCAGACTTTTTTGGAAAAAGAACGCCACAAATCTTGTTTTTCTTCAAATGCCACAAATCACAGAATAAAAGTGAAGGCGAGGAATGATAATGGAATATGAAAGTTATGCCTGTATATTTAGAGGGGAGCGCTGGCTGCAATTCTTAAAGCTGAATCTATTTGCCATAAAACTTTGCCATAAGGCACAGTGATAGGGTGTTTTATAATGATTGACATAAGCGTCCAATTTTGCATGGTGTGCATGATAGAGTTGACACTACAAAGGACGAATTCTGGCAACTTCACGCACCGGTCTGGCTAGCTTTGACGACGTCAGGCACCAAAATATGCAAAAGGCCCCCCTGTGTGTCACCAGTGAAGCCATAGGGCAGAGTGGCTGCAGAAACATCACAATATCTTGTACAGGCACATGACTAGAAGCATATATTTTGTCGTGATGTTGGGGTACAGTAGCAGCAGAGAGTAACTTTTAAAATTATGTCATTAGTTTTCCAAGGCGAACTCATACTTTTCAGTACATTTTTGAGGCTCTGAAGGCTTGGTTCTTTATTGGATGTAAAAAATGTGACAAACATTTTTGGTGGGTGGGTGCAAAACTTTACTTGTGTCCAGCAAGACAGGCGTTAACAGACTGGTTGACAGCAAGATATGACTTTAAGTCGTTTAGCTTTCATAGGAATTTTCTGTGTCTGAGGGGGGTTAAAAAGTCACAGGGCAGATGACACAAATGCATGCATTGCCATGAATATTGGGGGGGAAGGGGGGATACAGCAGCAGCTACGAGCACTTAGCTCAGTTTTGCACAGTCTAAGCTGCAATACTTCTTCACGACCCAACAGTTCACAAGGAGATTGTTTTTCACCACCACCGTCTTGGCGGCGCAATTTTTCGTAAAAAAAGTCTCCGCAACTGGCTGACGGGCCGGCAATTCAAAAGTAACAGACGACGACGATCCGGAGCGTACGGCGCATGCGCACTAGGTCACAACTTCCTTTCCTTCGCTTTTGCGCCTTCTCTCTCAAATGGGAGAGAAGGACGGGGGGGGGGGTTAAAAAAAAACTCTACCCGCTCTTCCAGCGGTACTCGGCCGCAGCCGCGGTGGAAAACTCGTTTGCCCTCGCTTTCGGCACGGCGGAGCAGTTGCGGCGCTGGGCTTCGGTGACGAGCATTCCCTACGCGGGCCGCCGCATCTCCGCGCCGCCAGTGATGTTTTGGTTTCGGTGAGACACGCGCTCCGCGCCGGCAGCACGCTCCCGCGGCAATGGGATTTTTACGAACGACGGCCAACGTCTTCTTCTTCCTGCTATCTTTCGTCACCTTCGTGAGTACCGAACTGCCTTTGATCTTCTTCTCTATCCCTCTTCTTTGCCTGTCCAAGGAACTCGATGAGACGCCGCTATAACTGTATTTTGAAACTCCTTAGGCAATATCTTGCCGTTTTAAGTTCTCTTGCATTTCCCGCCGCTAGACCTGCTGGGAAAACAAGCCTCGACGTGAGCGAAGCTGGTTCGCGTCGCATAATCGGTAATTTCGTTGTGTCCGAAATGCGCCTCCTAACAGACGCAGTGGATGTGAGAAGGCGTTTTACGCGAGAACTGAGCTATGTATAATCTCTCGGTAGTGCGCCATAAGATGACAATGCGGTACATCATGACGCAGCAGAAAAAGTAAAGTAAGTAACTCCATTTTGCTAAGGAAAACAGAATGAAGTGATGAAGTTAATGGACTGTATGTACAGATGTAAGGTGCCGCTGTTTTCAATAAAAAAAACTGAATAGATATGAGATCTAGATGACTTGCAGCTGTGGTGTCAGTTCTTATTGCGTGGACAGCCAATTAGGTTAGCTGGTATGCCCCTACAATGCGTAATGTATTTCGGATACAGAACGCTTTATTTCACTGTTCTATCGGTGTCTGGAATCATGCTTAATTCAAAGCTGCGGTTATTTTAAAAAAAGTGCTTTCGATAGTTTTCAGCATCGCATGTTATCTCAACTATTGTGTGCCATCCTTGGTATATGCTGTACACAAAGCTAGGACACGTTGTCTACATCGCAGGCTGGCGGGTACTTTTTCTGAATGGTACGCAGCTTCTTACAACCGGCTTCATTGTCTAAAACACCGCTTACGGTCAGGACTCTGGATATATATGGCCTTGCACGGGAATAAATAACTGAACTATCATTTAAATACAACAAACGCGAGGGAGCAAATACTGCTTCCATTTTCGTATGAAGTTAGGCAAATAATGCATGCCCTGAAGTACAGAAAAACACAGCAGTGTGAGTTTCATTCAAAGCGTTGAGCATGGCACGGGGACTATTCGGGTTCGTGTTTACATTTAGTATATGTCAGATAGGCTATCGTCCTTCGTTTTTCAGGTTGTCCTTGTTAAAGTAATCATAGCGTGTAACTAATCGAGTGTATTTCTTTATACGGAAAGTATAGTTTGTAAAAAGACTGCAACGACACATGATAGCATTTTTTTTCCATAAGATGTCAAAATGAACGTCGCATTTTCCACGTGGGAATCAAAAGCCGGAGATGCGTAGGTGTGAACTCTTCGCTTAAATTCATGCGAGATGAAATATTTATAGAATATGCCCGCATGTCTTAACATGGCATGCGAAATCGCCCCTCCAATGGACGCATGTTTTTTGTTTTGTTTTTTTGCCTTTTGACATGGGACACCGGCTAGTAGGCATATAATGGGACGGGATTTCAAAGCACTGCCGACAGAGCGTTTTTAGTGGCTGATATGACACGCACGAATCACTCTGATTTGTACTATTATTTTATTTGTCCTGCGTTTCCTTTCTTGTGTTTCTGTTTTTGTTTCATAATTTCTGGCAAGTCGTGTCAGCTTTTGTGGGTGGCTCTCCACCATCTGTCGACGAAGTTTCGCCCGCTTGTATTGGTAGGTTCTTAATTTATGTTATGCAAAACAAAAAAAGTTCTGTATGTGACCGAAAGTTGGAACTCTGCATTATTAGTCCATGAAGCTTCTGGAAATACTGCGAACTTTTAAATTAATTAAATTAAATTTTGAATTTGGAGCAGCACTCTTCTTGATGGTAATGTACTTGTGGAAATATTGATGAACAAAAACAAGATGTTGTCTATTACCTCACTGCTGATGTCTTCTGTTCAACTATTTTTGTGTCAGCGTAATTTCAGCGGAATCCATTTTTAGCTCTTGCAGTCTGTTTTTTTTTTCACTTTCGAAATCTTTGTGAGCGAGCCTTAATTTTTTTTGGCGTGCAATTTTCAAGAAGCCTCGCATATCAACTTTGTGTTGTACGTCTTTCTGTGCTTTCCCCATGCAACACATTAGCATAACGACAGGAGGGAAATAATCGAACATGAACAGCGATCATTTTGTTGCTGAGAAACTTCACAGTCCGAAATTTTTCACCTAAAGTAAAAAACAAAACATTCATTTTACCCGTTTTGGCGAGTCCTGAGTTTTTACATAAATAACACCCTTTAATGACGCATGTGAGCTCTCTTTCGGAGTTTATTATACTCTTCACGAAGAGTCGTGAAAGGCGCTACTCTCCAAAGGGAGTTAACGTGTATTTTTGACGAGAGTCATATATGTGGCAAGTCAGAACTCACCCTTTATAAAAAGGTAAAAGAAGTTCTCTCTCTCTTTAAATGTGTTGCCAAACTACATATTTTACGGAAAAAGCGAACTAGACACTATGTACTACGAAACCATTCTTTTCGTCCAATTTTATTCGTTATCATCCGTCTCGCTGATGGCCGACCCATAGCGACATCAATGGCGAGGCTCCTTCAAACGAAGGACAAAAGCAGGAAGAATGATAATGAAAACAATAGTCATATCATTTGGTATTAAATTTCAAGAAAACACCGTTTAGCAAGCGACTAGTTGTTTTGTTTTTGTCTTACATATACGTGTGTGATACATGGTGTCGTTTTTTTGACTTCATCCTGATTTCAAGAAACCGTACTGTCATCGTTACTGGCGTAGATTTTTTGACGTATGCAATCATAGCAAATCTAGAAGCTGTTTCGTACAGTATCCTTTGAGCAAATTATTATATTTTTTTGTGTGACTGGCGGCATTTCTTCGGTGTTGTAAATCACGCTTGTAATAAAGCAAGCTGCGGCGTTCACCTTACCATTGCTCTTGAAGGACTGGATTAAACTCACCACTTTTTTTGTTATCATACTACAATTCTTTCAGCTATATTTCATTGGCCAGATGATAATCATTATATAATATATGTCTGAAGTTGCTACAGTATATACCTGAATATTTAGTGGACCTAGTTTATTATCATACGGGTGGACCGAAAATATGGCGTCATTATGCGCCAGTTGTAACTTATAGTAATCACGGGTGAGTGTTCGAATGTGGTGATTTGCAGTAGCTCAATGTACGTTGATAGCCTTTCTGGAAGTATGAAATAGCAGAAGTGTATCGATTCATCCTCCCTTGTCACATAACTGCTTTATTAGATGATCAGAAATTGTTGAACTGAGAATGTTGCAGGATCCCACGTTTCGACAATAGAGAACTTGTCTTCCTCCATGGGGCATTGCAGTTGTCTATCTGTACCCCATGAGTTTCAGCCTTAGTCAGAATTAACGCCCTGTCAATTGATGCCCACGTGATCTCGCGGCACTGTTTCTGCTAGTTAGCAAGAAGTGCACGGAAGCGAAACGCGAAGTCGCATCTTTTAAATGGACCGACACCTCGTCGTCGTTTTGTTCTCACGCTCTTAACTATCGCCATGTTATACCAACTAGCCCAAGCTGCCACACTTCTAAGTTACGCACCATAGAGTCGTGAACAAGACCTCGGATCTCCGGAATGGCGCCGACCTTTGTTTCTTGCAAGTTGTACCGTTCACGATTTCCGAAGACGCTTCTGAACTTCAAGTGACGCAGTTGCAGGATGTCGGTGATCTTCGTTACGACAGTTACTGTGCTTGGACCAGAATGTTGCCGTAATTTCGCATTTGCTCAGGTCACCTAATTCTTAGGGTCTCATTACGCCGCCACTGCTTCTTATATTCATGCGTGCATGCACGTCTGTCACTCTACGCGTCAGTGATTTCCAGAACGTCATCGTCGAAGTTTCAGCTCTTGACAGATGCTCCTGGTTCTCACGCATGCACAGTGAACTCGATGCGGAGGGCCATCCGCCCCTTCGCAACATTTCGAAGCCGAGACGAAACAAGGTTAATTATGGCGGGCGCGCTGAAGCGACAGCCCCTGCGTACGCAGCCGAACGCCCGTCCGGGCACGCTCAGTTTTCTCATCTTTGTGACGCGAGCCAGTCGCACACCTGCACGCGAGTGTCATGTGCACCTCCCTAGACGAAACTCACTCGTCCGGAATCCGTCGCAAACAACTATAACGTTCAACGCTTGCGCAGCAACGCAGCGGGCCATTGTGTTGTCCATGGCATCGAGTGCGAGAATTCGCGGGGCCAGTGGGCATACGACATTACGCCGCTCGCTCCGGCAACAATGCTTTTATAAATACCGCCTCGGCGATTGCTATTGGGCCTCGCGTCGGCCGTGGACAAAGAAAAAAAAAAGGTGGACGGCCGCGTTTCGTAATGGACTCTTGCAGGTCGCATGAATGCCCTTCTCTTGTCTAGTCGGACGGCGATGACCGGCTGGGTTCCTGGCCCTTCACCTCTGCAGACGTGGGAGATGAAATGTTGTAGTGAAGGGAGCACTGTTACTCCGCGCATAAGACGTTGACAGGTTCTCCATTTCGTGGTGTTTGAAAGCGTGTCTGTAAAAAGCCTTCCAAAGAAAGAACTGTCAGTGGAGTACACCAGCTTAAGAGCATGGCTTTGCGGCCTCTTCGATACCAGTTCGAGTCGTGAAACGGTTGCGCTCAAAAGGGGCGGCACTCGTTTGTGTGTTTGGTCGTCTCACTGTAAAATAGACCGAGCACGCCCTTGAAAAGTGTGTTTCTTCGAAAGTGTTACCGTGTTTCTCGCATTACCGAAGCACTTTTTTTTTTTCATTAATTGAGTTACGAAGACGAATGAACTGCCATTAGGCTGAAGAAAGCCCTCGAAAGACATGCGCCTGTAACTGTGCAAGAGAATCAGACGGTCATTTCAGAGGATAAAAAAAATGCTTTGAAAGGAAAGTACGCGAAGCTTTTTCAATCACCACTGCAAATCGTTCTGTAAAGGTAAAGTGTTCATCTGTCTGGACTGATTTCCCAGTTGCACAATATTTGTAATTTCTTCGTTGTACGTAACCAATTTTACTGATTGTTGCTACGTTTCTTCAAAGCTCGTAACTTAGACGTCAGTGACCTGATTCTTGGCCTATATTCCATTGTTAGTACGTTCCATCTAGCTGTTGCAAGAAGATGACCATGATCATCAGGCAACCTCCCTCCTTGTACTCATTTTGTGCTGATAATGAGTCAATAGAAAACAAACTCTTATCTTGCCGTTTCAACTATTTATAAAGAGACATATTAAAGTAGGGCTACATCGCTGAATTGGATTGAACCTTTACATTCCGGATATTTATTTTTTTATTGCCTCCTGACTTGGACATTCTTGTAGAGACACCTGCACAGCTGTTTCTAATTGAATTCTTTCAATTTTATTGGTAAGCCCCTAAAGTGCTCCATTGTATTAATAATTAATCAGTTGAAAATTTTCCATTAGTGGTACAATTCACACGTGACTCATTACTTTTCTTTATCTGACTCTCAGCTAGTTCCCCAAAATGGATGTGAACCATTCATTGAGAACAAGAGCTACTACCACTGTCGATTTGTGTGAATGCTGCTTGAATGTCGCAGCTCAAGCTATGAGCCATTCGTGGTATAAAAGAATAGTGATATGTTCGGGAAGGGGAGTGTTATTCATTTAATTATTACAGATTAGATGACATTGTCAGAAACTGTCACGTGTAGCGACATCCCCACAACGTTAAAGTGTTACATCATAAAGGGAATGTAACCAAGCAGAAACTAAAACCTTTCAGCCATGCGAGCTACCCTGTTGGCATTTGGTCCAACCGAAATGCGGTCGGCGCGATCAGGAATCTAACCAGCGACATTAACAACAAACCGCCGTTCCCCAACCTTGAAACTCTCAGGCTTTATTTGTTACGCTTTAATGCTGCACTTATCGGCTTTAAGAACGAATATCTCGTAGTTTTGCCCAAGCGCGCATAATAATTGCAAATAATTTCATTGAACAATGTAGTGTTGATTACAGTCAGTTTAAATATGAATAATATGTTTCTATCAGCAATGGCTGTCCAATCACGAGTACTCCAGCATTCTTCAATACTGCTTGCGATGATGACATTCCACAGAGTCCAGCAGCTAGTTCCATACTTTACGGCTACTGTTCTCTGAGAAATGCGAAAGCTATATATAGATCGACGCACTCGGCGATGCCGTCAATACCGTGAATTTCTTCAGATTTGTATCACGAGGAGCCGATTTGACGTTTATAGGAAAGGGGAATGGGTGCCACCGTCACCTTCTCGTCTGCCCCCTTCTTTCACCGAGAATTGCTTGGGTACTTTCGCAATGCTCTTTCGCATATATCCCATCACAAAAGTAAAGGCTTACAACATTTGCTTCTCTACTACAAAATCGTAAGGAAGTATATATCGCAAAAAATATCGTTGACGATGGTTGTCGTTTTGCCCGAGTCCAAAATGATGCTGCGAAGGGTTTCCTCCGGGGAGATTGCTGTGTGCGTCGATGACGCCTTTGACGAGCTTCGAATGTCCGGAGATAGAAACGGCATAAAGCAATGCTTGTGAGATCGTACCTGTAAAACGCATCTGGACTGTCTTTCGAATCTTTATATAAGCGGACGCTTTAGTGATGGAGCCACGTTAAGATTAAAATACGTTGTTGATTGATATGTGGGGTTTAACGTCTCAAAACCACGATATGATTACGAGAGACGCCGTAGTGGAGGGCTCCGGAATTTTCGACCACATGAGGTTCTTTCACGTGCACCCAAATCTGAGCGCACGGGCCTACAGCACGGGCCTGCAGCCGGGATTTGATCCAACGACCTGTGGGTCAGCAGCCGAGTACCTTATCCACTAGACCACCATGGTGGGGTGGAAATACGTCGTCGTCGTCGTCGTTGTTGTTGTTGTTGTTATCGTCGTCGTTGTTGTTGTTGTCGTTGTTGTCATTATTATCCTTGTTTATAAACTGCAACATACTGGTGGCGAGTATATGGCTACTGAAAAACCCGCCATTTCATAATCGTGAAATGAAATAAAGGAGTAAAAGAGAGAAGCCTAGAGATAGACATAATTACAAATACTTTCAGAGTTAGATGAAAAACTCAGGCACATTGACACCAGTGGGGCCAAGCCTGAAAGATGAGATGCGGTGCTATTCTGGACCTTTTCGAATTCCACCATGTTGTCAGATTCCACCATTGATCGATGCTAATTGACCAAGTGAGCTGCTACGACCTCTATGATTGGCTTAAAATGCCGCCGTTGTGAAATTTGACAATATGGCGGAATTAGACACGTCCGAAATAGCACACTGAAGCTAGGTGGCCTTCTTGCTTCTCTTCCTCATCTTTTTTACTTCTTTCCCTCTCTATCTTTTATGTGTTTTTCCTGTTTTTAACTGCTTCTTTACCTTCTTGCTTCTCTTGATCACCTTTTCTCTTCTTCTTTCCCTCTCTATCTTTCATTTGTTTCTCCTGTTTTTATCTGCTTCATTACCTTCTTGCTTATCTTGATCCCCCTTTTTCGTCTTCTTTCCCTCTCTATCTTTCATGTGTTGCTCCTGTTTTTATCTGCTTCTTTACCTTCTTGCTTATCTTGATCCCCCTTTTTCGTCTTCTTTCCCTCTCTATGTTTCATGTGTTGCTCCTGTTTTTATCTGCTTCTTTATATTTAATTCCCCTCCACTGATCTATCTTCTTCTATTTCTTGCTCGTTCAATCTTTATTTCTTTTCCTTCTCTTACTTTCTCTGTCTTCTCGCGCCTCATTTCTCTCTCTCTCTCTCTCTCTCTCTCTCTCTCTCTCTCTCTCTTTATTCGCTTAATCTCTTTTTGTCCCTGTGTTGTTCTCTGGTTTTGCTATTTCTTTATAGTGTCCATTTGTTTCTTTCTCGTTCTCTTGATATCTATCTCGTTCTCTGTTCGTCTATTTTCTCTTTCGTTTCATCTCTTTCTTTTCAACTATCTCATTTTTTCTCACGTTTCATGCAATTCACTTTGCCGAGCGGAGTTTTCGTTTAACGCAAACACCTGGTGCACACGCCAGTGGGGCTTGCCCAATTGTTTAGGCGCGCGTACTCACCCGCGGTTGTCTGTGGACGCCGAAGTTTTTACGGCCGGCTTAAGCGGCCTCACCGTTAAATCGTCACCACTTCTGGACATCGCGAATAAAGAACGGCTTTGTATTCTGTATTTCGTTTTGTGACGTTATCCAACTGTCCTCCTCACAAGCGTACTCGGAAAAATTTCAGCCAAGTATTTGCTGACGAAGTAGTCCCATCGAACGCGTCCTGCTTTAAGAGGTCATTTTCAATACACGTGTTTATCGATGAGTCAAATGAACAGTTCATGAATTTCAATGAATGCAGGCTGCTGGGTTATCGGAACGGCATTATGCTCTCCCATAGTAGAGTACGATGTACTCTAAATCGTTAAACACTTTTTCTAAACATGCAGCAACCTACTCGCGTCAAACCCGTGGGTTGCTGCTCCGGGACGTCCGAGCACGCTAGTGTCTCGCTTTAATTCCCCTTCCCCCTTTATGCCGGATCGTCAATAAAGTTGTTTCACTCACTCACTCTAAACATGCAGGCTGCTTGCCCTACGATTCTTACTTCGGTTGTTGCATGGGGATCAGTGCCCCGCGCGTGATCTTGCCTGCGATTTCTTAGGCACCAAGATACGTTATTTACTACCAGACGTACGGCTTAATTCAGCACAGCAAACACTTAACGTGCCTGCATTTTAATCAATGGCAGTAGCATTTTATGGACACGCGCAGCAAATTTGTCCCGATGTGGACATTCCCGAAAGCCGCATTGTACATACAAAGGCGGCTCTTCGGCTTCCTCTGGTTCCTCCATCCCGGCTAGCACGATCGAGACATGTCTCGTGGAGCGCGATAACGGCATCGTTTTCGCCTGGTCACCTCCGTGACTTTATGTGGCTTCTTGGATGGAGAGCACTCCCAACACGGGACAGACTGGAGAAGTGGGGCATGGTCCCATCTTCCACTTGTCTTAACTGCCCGTTACAGGAGTCTAACCAGCATATGCTGCAGCAATGTGTCATTGCAAAGGTGTTTTGGAAGTCAGTGAACACTAGTTTTCGTGGCCTAGGTGTTAATCGCTTTGTAACATCTGGTCGCTGCTCGCGTAGTCGCTTTGCACGCCTTCTAATAGCTGCGGGAGCTTCTTGTTTGTGGCGTAATAGGTGCGAAGCTGTTGCGGCAGGTCATCGTCGTCGTGCTCTCTTTCCGATTCTGGAACGCCTCTACTCAGAACTCTTATCGTTTCTGTCGGAGGAATTGTTCTTCCTTAGGGAGGAAGAAGTTCTGCGACAATGGTCGTGCCACTTTCTGTCCGTAGTTGACAGACGCGTTCGATTAGTCTTCCACCTGGCCTGGTTCCTATAGCCAGGTCACCTGTCGATGTCTGATTAGTGCATGTAATCAGTATGTGTTTACTATTTCTATGTGTTTGTGTATGTTCCATATGGGTGTGAGCTCTTGTATATGTGCACTTCATTCTAACGCTGTAAGTTATGTAACTTTTATGAATATTGATATCTGCTGTACATATTTTCTAACATCTTCACCAAGTCTTGTGAATTCTGTACATATATGATCATGTACATTGTTCATATTGTGATTAGTGTATATATGTAGTGTAAGTAGTTATTAGTACCATGGACTATGGACACCCTACGGACTTGGACACTTTTGTTTAAATGTGCAATGTATGTTGTGCTTTGTCATTTGTTTGTTATTGTGCCTGTTGTAAAGATGCTCGTTCCTTAGGTTTGTTGCGTCCCATGATAGAATAAACTTTTTCTAAACAACCAGGATGTCATTTGTTTGTTATTGTGCTTGTTGTACAGACGCTCGTTCCATAGGTTTGTTGCGTCCCATGATAGAATAACCTTTTTCTAATCACACCAGGAGAGTGTAAGGGCGTCCTGTGGCTTGTGGGCAAGCCAGCCACCGAAGAAGGCTTTAGCCAGTGGAGTGACATGTCCATAGTGCCAATGGGGACGAAAATCGGACGCGTTGATATCGCCGTCTGGATTGCGGTGGCAGTTATAGAAATAGCAGAAAATGACTATTTTACTGACAACTGAACAAAATTATCTTCTGCACTCAAATATCTTTTTTGAACAAATAACAACTAAAAACATTGTTTGTATAATTTATAGTTGCGTATAAAACGAAATGGGTTTCAAAGCACCAGGGCGTTTTGATAGGACGGCTGGCCTTCGCATAGCAGATTACACCGTCGTCACCGTCGTCATCTGCTTCTGCTTCATGGCTGTCCCCGCTCATTTCTCTCGTTTCCATATAGTGCAATGCAGTAAACTACTTAATAGATGCTCAAAAGTATCTTGCATACTTACCTTAGTAAGGAAGTGATGCCACATACAGGCCGAGCGAAATGACAACGCTGATCACACAAACTTGCGGCAAGAAATTGTTTTATTGAAAGCCAATCGATGTTTACATTATATAAAGGTCACGTAGTAACGTTTCAGAATAAACAGCAGGGAACAATATGCGTGCATCAGCGTTCATGTGCAAACAAGGTGCATACTACGCATAGCTCCAACGCAGATGCCCGGAGCACATAAGCTGTGCAGCGCTGGCTGATATATCCATCGCACTCCACGAAACGTTCGCTGCAGTAAGTAAAGGTATACTGGTAACGTTTCAGCACTTCTGTAGCTGAAGATGTCGTAACACCTCGCTGGCAGTATTCGGCAAACTTTCTGTAGTAAATATCAACGTATTCGTTTGCCTTTCATGAGCAGTGCGGCACGACTGTTCGTTTTCTGGTCCACGCTGCCATCTGAAGTACGTCACTTTCCAATTTTCCAGGCGTTCGCACCATGCATGCTTCTGAGTGCCTAAAATTAAATGAGAAACGGTTTCTTTATGCTTAGCATTCTCAAGTCTTGCAAATAAAATTGTCAAAAAAAGTCTTAGATGGCGTTTGTTTGCCGCCGCTGGCGGTGCGCTGTCGTCGTTTCGATGGTGGCGACGCCTCATGGCGTGGACGCGAAGCTTCCATCATCACGGGCCTGCTTTAGCCTTCGACATTGTCGTCCCTGAGAGGACTAGTCCCGAAGACGTCGTTCACGCGAGGTCTTAAATAGTAGAAATTAAAGAAGTGTACTGCGTTCAGCACTTTCGATGTATGAGTTACCGTCAACAGTGAGGCCGCACTGGCCCAAATTGTGGACGCGTTGCACCTCATCATCCAAAAAGAGCGCGTCGCCATCGTACTTCTGGGACCTGAAGTGACGTAAGTTACCATCCGGTTTCTGCCGTGCCACTTCCCCTGCAAAGTCCTCGCCAAAGCGCTCTCCCCCTACGGGAAGGTGCTGCACATCAGCAGAGGACTGACGGGTTCACGTCCGGCCGTGACCACTGGAGCGTCATACGTCCGTATGAAAATGAAGACCTCGTCACCGGCGTGCCGAACTACCTCAAAGTCGCAGGCCACCGTGTTACTTGAGAGCATAGAAAGGAATAAAGGGGGTTTGCCACCAACGGGGTGACAGTGGGCACTTCCGTATGAACTGCACAGTCCCATTTTGTGGATGGTGTGGCGCCTATGATCACGACGGGAAGGGGTGTTCGCTGCCGTGCCGCCGCTGAGATGACCCACATGCCACCGTCGCCTGCGCCATCCGACAGTCGTACTACGAGGTGGCATCCAAAGACTTCCCAGCACTTCAACCTGGAATGCTGTCCAAGAACAAGCTAGGGCGAGAGTTCGTCATTACTAGCCCCGGTGGCAACGGCCAAAAAGACCAAACGACGGAAATCGCAACGCTGGACCAGACGCCTACTGTTTCCTCGGCCAGCCCTGACACGGAAGTTCCTCCAGGTTCTGTAGATTCGTCCAGTGCCCCACGTCCAGTGATCATGGCCGCGGAACAGGCCGAGCCTTCGCCAGACAAGGTACTTCGTTGGATAATTTGTCAGAGGGATTTTCTACATCTGCCGCTCATCCTATAGCTCCATAATCAAGCAGAACTCAACGCGTCGTCGAGGAGACTCTATCCCAAGGCAACGAGGTCTCCATCTACGAGGAGTCGAGCAGCACCGCATGTGAGACGTCCCTACAAATCGATGAAGACGACAACCCCAGCGACGTCAGCCAGGACAGTCTAGACTAGACGCCTTTGTTCTGTACTCACTCAAGAGCTCTGGCACCAAATGCCACAGAATATCTAGTAGTGATTCGCAAGCCCCCGGCAGAGACAGAAGTCCCCTGCAGACTTCACCGCGGCCCCGGAAGCCCCGTGCCTCCGGTGGGTCGCCTGGCCGTAAAAAAATGACTGAGCCGTTTGAAGGGCAGCCGCTCCCGTGTCTGCTAAAAGTACCTCTATTTTTCAGTGTTTTCATATTAGATTTCACTTCTCGTCATGGCCCTAACTTTAAAAAGTTCTAATCTTTAACGTTCAGAATTTCCGCACCCCACAAAAATAGGCTGAAGTATTGGTTTTCGTGCGTTCTCTGTCATGTGCACTTACTGTTCGTGCAAGAAAGAGAGAGAGAGAGAGAGGGAGAGAGAGAACTTTATTTGCGCATAACGTGGAGCATTCCAAATGCTCGGGCCCCCATTCCAGGGCTCCGCTGGCTCTAGCCGTCATCTCTACCTGTTGGACCTGCCAGGGCTGATCAGCAATGGCCGAGCTGGATAGCAGTGCGTCCCATTGTTCCTCTGTGTTGTTCATGTTGTGGTGTTCTTCATTGTGATGTGTACACTCCCACGTGACGTGAAACATAGTTGGTGTTGCCCCACACCACGGACATATATCTCTGTATGCTGTGGGGTAGAATACATGTAGCTTGTGTAAGTTCGTGTATGTGTTTGTTTGAATTCTGCGTAATGCCTCCGATTCCATCGCTGTGAGGTTTTTATGCGGCGCTGGATACAGTTTTCTGTTGTCCCTGTAATACTGAAGAATTGTACCAAAGTTAGGGTCTAGAGGCGTTGGATCCTCTATTTCAGTGTGCAAGGAAGCTTGGTGATTTGTGAAGCCTCGAGCCGCCTCATCCGCAAACTAGTTCCCGGTGACGCCCTCGTGCCCTGGCGCCCAGATAATGGTTTGGGTGTATTCAATTGGAAAGTCTTTATAAGCTATGGTTAGAATTTGGAAGGCCTTCATACATATTCTACCTTTTTCGTAATTCCTACATGCAGCCTTCAAATCAGTGATTATTGCCAGTGGGGCTTTTCTCTCCCTGCCCTCCTTGATTGCCAGCGCGATCGCTATCTCCTCCGCTTCTGTGATAGAGGCTTGGGCTATGGAGGCACAACTTGTAACGTTTCCTTTTCGGTCTGCGACCATGGCCACCATGTTCTTTGCATTTGTCTGATATGGTGCAGTGTCTGTAAATCTCGCCGTATTCAAATATTTTGTCTTCTTATTTATGTAAGTGGCTCTTGCTTTAACGTCTTCCAGCATGTAAAACTGGGTCCATGTTCTTTGGTAGGGGACATATCTTGTACCAGGCTCTGACTGAGCACGACAATTCCTTAGCTCTTCCATGTGCCTGTATTTATTTACCGAGGCCGGTCCTCAGAAGAAGTTTTCTGCCGGATGGCGTCTGTAGCAGGCGGTTAATCTGGGTGGTTACTTGCGCTCCAGCCAACTCATCAAATGTATTGTGAAGTCCGAGCGCTAATAGCTTTGCAGTTGAAGTGCTTTGTGGTAGTCGCAGAGCCGCTTTATACGCCATTCTTATTACTTTGTCTGTTTTTTCTTTCTCCCCTCTATTCATGTTGGGGCAGGGTAGCGAGTATGTTAGTCTGCTGATGACTAAGCTTTTTACCAAACGAAGCGCGTCTTGCTCTTTCTGTCCAGCATGATTGTCCGTTATTAGAAATATTATACGAACAATTTGTGGAGCTGTTCGTTTAAGCATATTCAGTGTGGGAAGACATCGCTGATTGGACGACTGTAATTACATTCCTAAGATTCGAACAGTCGTTTTCTCTGGAATAATATTGCCGTCTAGCTTGACCTCAAGGTGGAGACTCGGGTCTTTCCTTTGTTTTTTACTCTTGTAGAAACGAATGAGTTCCGATTTGTCTGCTGATCGAGCACTGATGTCCCCTTTCTTCGATGGTTTTAGCTGCCAGTTGGAGCCGCTCTTCTTTTTCTGCCAAGCTACCCTTGGTTGTCCATATAGTGATGTCATCCGCATAGAAGGAGTGTCGGATGTCAGGAATATCTTCGAGTGTTTTGGCTGGACCAATCATGGCTATGTTGAAAAGCGTAGGCGAAATCACAGCGCCTTGTGTTGTGCCTTTGCTCGGTGAGTGGAAAACTTTGGATTCGTCTTCTCCTAATTTGATGACAGCTGTTCTCTTAGTAAGGAAGTTCTGTACATATTGGTACGTCATTCGACCGCAGTTTGTTGCTGCTAGCCCACCTAATGTGGCCCTAGGGCTTACGTTGTCGAAAGCACCTTTAATGTCAATGGCCATGACAATGTTTTCTCCTGCTTTTGGATGGCCATTATGTTCGTGCAATAAACTACTTTTTTAAAGCTCTCTGATGTACTCGATTTATAGTCATTATATTTACCTTATAACATTATAATAGTTTTATTATATAGTCATTATATTTAACCGAAGTCTTTTGCGTGGCCATCAGTTCCTTAGGCGGGAGATAAATATTAGGCCTTAACTGCAAGTCTTTGTCGCAAATAAAAAAATGCCGAAGGAAGAAAGGATCTTTCCCAGAAGAGTGGAAACTTGCGACTACTGTTCTCATACATAAACCGGGCAAGAGTGTAGGGTTGTAAAATCTCAGACTAATTTCGCTAACATTGTTTTTGGGGAAAGTCGCTGAGCATGTCATTTCACACAGGCTATCGCATCATGTTGAGGACAATGGGGTATTTTCGCACTCGATGATAGTTTTTCGTTCCGGCCTCTCGACTCAAGATGATGTATGCTCAAGATTAAGCATCGCCTACTTGATCGGCGGACAAGGGACACTAAGGTATTACTTGGACTTGATGTGAAATAAGCTTTCGACAATCTCCGACACTCCTTCATTCTACAGGTGTTGTCAGACTTGAATCTGCGGCAACGGCTTTTTCCCTTTGTTAAGGCTTTCCTCGAGGATAGAAGGGCATGTCTAAGCTTGGGGGAGAGATCAAGTCCCCAGTCTTCAAATTAGGTTGTCGTGGTACACCACAAGGATACTCTCGTCAATGCTGTTCAATCTGGTAATGTCAAAGCTGGCTAACGTATGGGACACTGTCGAGGTTATTGGCTATACTATCTACGCGGACGACGTCATGGTATGGAGTGTCGGTGAAAGTGACGGAGAGCTTGAGGCTAGGCTGCAGGAGGTGGTAACGCTTACGAAAAAAAAAAACTGTTTGGCGCCTATGGGACTAAAGTGCTTCTCTAAAAAGTCGGAGTTGTTAATCTTCAAATCCAAGAAGTTAGGTCGTAGGCCGAAGAATTGGGTACTGGAAGCTGAGACTTGCATCACAGTTCGTGCTAGAAATGGGTCATTTGTACCAAAAGTCGTTGCTATTAGGGTCTTTGGTTTCGTAATTGAGGCAAATGGATCGAATAATATAACTATTCAGCCAATTACCAAGAAGACACAGTAGGCTATAAGACATATCCGAACAGGCATAGCGGTGGATTCGCTTTCCCATCAGTGTTTGTTCGCTGCCTGCTGCTTTCTCCACGATTCTTGTTTCACTTGATACACGGTGATCAGTGCTTTGCTTGTGATTTGGCCTACTACTTCTTAGGTACTAAGATACACCAGTATTTTATTCGGCAGCTGTAGCATTTTGTCGCCACGCACAGCAGGTTTGTCCCGATGTAGAGATACTAAAAAAAAAAAACGCGTTGTAGATACGACGGCGGCCCTGAAGCACCCCCTGGTTCCTCTAGCCCATCTAGCATGTTCTATAGGCGTGTCTCGTGGAGCGCGATAACGGCATTCTTTGCTACCTGGCCATCTCCACGGCTTTATGTGGCGCCTGGGATGGTAAGTACTCCCAACACGAGACAGATTGGAGAGGTGGGGCAGGGTCCCATCTTCCACTTGCGCTAGTTTCCCTCTACAAGAGTCAAACCAGCATGTGCTACAACAAAGTGTTATTGCAATACCTTTTAGAGATCCGTGAATACAGGTTTTCATGGTCTATAGCACTTAATCGTTTCGTTACTTCTGGTGTTGCCCACGCAGTCGCTTCGTTCGCCTTCTAATTGTAGCAGGGGCTTTCTGTTTGTGGCGTAACAGATGCGATGCCTCTGCGACGGGTCGCCGTGATTTGTGTCCAATTATTGAACTATTGTACTCAGAACTTTTTGTCCTTCATGTCGGAGGAAGATTAATTTCTACGGCAGGGATCGTGGATGCCGTTTCCTGTCGGTGGTCGATAGATGGGTGCGGCTGTTTTTTTTACCTGGCCTGGTTGTCGTAGCCATGCCATCAGACAGTGGTTTCCACATGTCCATAATGTGCATGTATACACATTTTTTCTGTGCACGCATGTTTCATTACCTGTGCGTTGTATGCAAAACTGTCTTTATATCACTGTGCGTTTATGTATATAGCTTGCGCCATATCATCTGATGTACGTGCATACTGACATGATTGTGAAGTTATGTATATTGTGTATCTACATCATACTGTAAATTATGCATAATATGATAAGTGTGTGGGTGCGTGTTTGTCCATAGTAGCACGTGTTACGGATTTCTGATAGAATTTGTCATCTTTGTTCTAACTTTTCATATACTTTATGCTCAGTCGTTTGTGTGTGTTTATTGCTGTATTTAATGTTCGAATGTTGTTTCGTATAATTTGTTCAATACCACGACAGAATACATTTATACTAAACACATTTGCTAGCGTGGAAACGCGATAATATTGCGCAGCCAACAATGATTATTAGCGTTTAATTGTGCTTAAATGCTACGCACGTGGTAATGTTGTCGTAACGCCACAACCCTTTGGTTATTGCGAACAGCTCGCGAGGAACAAACCATGTTGCTGTCCTCATGAAGCGCACTTCTGTTGCTAACTTCTATCTGCTTATAAGGGCAAGGCGACGGTCTTCTTGAGATAATTACCACCCGTATCTCACACTGTGCCACGGCCGACACAGTGCCACAGCCTTTTAGAAAAAAAGTTTATCGTTTCTTAGTTCCTCCTTAGATTCCCGTCATCTTCGTTATCCTGTTCTTTGTTATTAAATATTCTGGGAGCTTCTTTATGTTTTCTTTTGTATTTATCCACTGCTGCACATCTGTCCTCACACTGAATCGGTACATTCCTAGTACAAACTTTACCGTGAAGCCGCTACCAAGCGAAAGGGGTCCACGGCGCTTTCAAATAGTTTCTGACAGATTTTCCTGCTACGCCTTTCTTTGCAACTTATTTATTTATTTATTTATTTATTTATTTATACAATACTGCAGACCAATTTAATGGTCCAAGCAGGACGGGCAGAAAAAAAGAATGTTCATGCACATACAATGCAATGCAAAAAAAAAAACAATGAAGCAACAAAACGCAGAATTCACTTAGAACTACAAAATAAACAAGCCACGGTGAAACCGACTTTTCGCACAAACATAGCAGGGTTTCCAATCCAAATAAAACTAGAAAATCACGCACAACTTCAAGTAACATTGCTAAAAACCCGATCGTCAGTAATTAAAAGTTTCTAAAATGATCGTGTAGGGCTGTCATAAAATTTCCACTAAAAATTCTTTCTGGCAATTTATTCCAGTCATCTACCGTGCGTGGAAAATATGAAAACTTAAAGGTATTTGTTCGGGCAAAGAATGGGGATAAACTGTGGCTATGTGTGTGTCGTGTTTTCCTCGTGGTGGACGGACTAATGAATGGAGTGGGTGATAATCCAGTCTTACACTTAATTAGGGATTCCATAAAAGCTAAGCGGGCAATTTGGCGTCTAATGTGTAGTGGTTGGATTTTATTGAGTGTCATGATACCTGACGGAGAATCACTTCTTTTATATTTATTATAAATAAAACGGACAGCCCTCCTCTGAACCTTCTCCAATTCGTTAATGTTTTTGTTTGTGTACGGGTCCCAAACAACCGCTGCATACTCCAGTTTAGGCCTAATTATGGAATTATACGCTAAAAGCTTAACGTTACTAGGTGTACCTCGAAGTTTATGCCGTAAAAGACCAAGTTTTTTTAGCGCTGAAGAAGTTACCTGCTGAATGTGGTCGTTCCAATCTAATCCGGAGTTCAATACGATACCTAGGTATTTAAACTTACTAACCTCCTCGATTAAGGTGTTTTTAATTTTGTACCGGAAAGTTATGGGGTTTCGTTTCCTGGTTATACGTAAAAGAACTGTTTTTGTAGTGCTAATTTTCATGCCCCATTTGTCGCACCAAGATGATATGTCACATAAAGCCTTATCTAGCCGATGTTGATCAGAAGCAGACTGCACTTCAGTATAAATCATGATATCATCCGCGAACATTCCAATATTCACAGTATCGCCAACCACAGACACTAAATCATTAACATACAACAAAAAAGCAGGGGCCCCAGCACACTTCCCTGGGGCACACCTGATGTCACTGTTAGAGAGGAGGAATAAGTACCATCGATGTCTACAAATTGCGTTCGATCTTTCAAATACGAATTAACCCAATTTACAAGTGTAGAAGGAATTCCTGCTTGTTTAAGTTTTAAAAGAAGGCTACCGTGAGGAACCCTGTCGAATGCCTTGCTTAAGTCTAAAAACAAAACATCAATTTGCCCGGAGTGATCTAAGATTGAACTAAAACTATGAACGGCGGTGACCAACTGCGTAACGGTAGAAAATCCCCTTCTAAAACCATGTTGGAAGGGACTCAATGTTTTATTCTTTTCCAGTACATCAAGAATATGGTTAGCTACAATATGTTCTATCATCTTGCAACAACAGCACGTTAAGGAAATTGGTCGATAATTGTCAACATGGAAACGGTCTCCTTTTTTAAAAACTGGAATTACCCTAGCCATAAGCCAATCATGGGGCAGCACGGACGTCCGAAAAGACTCACGAAAAATCACTGTCAAAAACCGAGCTAAAGATTCTGCATAGCGACGCAGAAAGGCGTTCGGGATTTCATCCGGGCCAGTAGTGCACTTAGGATCTAATCGCAGAAGCATTTCAAAAACTCCTTCAAAAGAAATAAGCTCGATCTGTTCCGAATGAGCCTCCATATAAAATTCATCACCTAGATCGTTTGAAAATACAGAATGAAAAAAAGAATTGAAAGCATTAGCAATGGAGAGACGAGATGTTTCCATCTTGCCATCAACCAATAATTGATCGACCGATTTACGTGCACTGCGGATGTGATTCCAGAACTTTCCTGGATCGTTTAAAATGAACTGAGGCAAACTTTCACAAAAATACCGTTTCCTTGCGGATTTTACGCTGCTCGAAAGTTTGGAGACTAACCTATTTAAGACATCACAATCGGGACTGCGACTCTTCTTGATACGTTTAATTCGCCGTTTTAGGTGAATAATATCTCGGTTAATCCATGGATTGACCCTTTTGGTTCGTTTTTTCTTATCAGGTATAAAAGACTTTAAACAAAATTTGCAATGCTCTTTAAACATTTCCCACAAATGCCGCACATCATTACCTTGAAAGCTTTCGTAAGCTATGTCAAGGTAATCCAAAACAGACTCGTCCCTCGCCCTGGAGTAGTCTTTGACATATGTATGCTTAACTCCCGCTAAACGTTTTTTAGGTTCTAGAAAGACATTGGTAACTACAACCTTGTGATCAGAAATCCCGTCACTTACATGTAATGAATAATCAGAAAAACTGCG
Source organism: Rhipicephalus microplus (assembly GCF_013339725.1). Taxonomy (NCBI): domain Eukaryota; kingdom Metazoa; phylum Arthropoda; class Arachnida; order Ixodida; family Ixodidae; genus Rhipicephalus; species Rhipicephalus microplus. The sequence continues at coordinate 81,115,100 of NC_051167.1, forward strand.
ATCTAAGAACACAAGATCGAGTACGGACCTAGCTGTACCGCAAATTCTGGTGGGCTCAAGAACAACCTGGTTTAAATTATGAGTTAGCATAATGTCGGATAGAATATCAGAGTGCTCTGCGGCTCCGACACATCCTGTAGGCCAATCAATACCTGGTAGATTGATATCGCCAACAAGCATAAGCCTGGTTTTGCGGAAACTAAACAAATGATCTTGGAGCTTTCGCAAATAAGAAGAATCAGAACTGGGAGGTCTGTACAGTGCACATAGGACGAAAGTAAAACTAGAAAATGTTATCTTGAGAAGTAGGCTTTCGTGGTCTTCTATTTGATTTAAAACCACAGCTTTCACATTTTTCTTTAACATTTTTCTTTAACTTGATTGACATGTGGGGTTTAACGTCCCAAAACCACCATATGATTGAAAGACACCGTACTGGAGGGCTCCGGAAATTTCAACCACTTGGGTTTTCTGAACGTGCAATAAAATCTGAGCACACGGGCCTACATAATTTTCGCCTCCATCGAAAATGCAGCCACCACAGCCGGGATTCGATGCAGCGATCTGCAGGTTAGCAGCCGAGTGTACCTTAACAACTAGACGACTTCGGCGGGTCACAGGCTCTGCAACTTCATAAAGCATAATAAGACAGATGCTTGGGCTAGTTGGTGATTGGGAATCAACATAATTCACAGTGCAAGACTACGATTAGTTACGACGAAACTACAGAAGAAGAGACAAGGACAGAAAGAGCGCTAGCTTCAACTGAAATTGTATTAGCGAAAACGCTGAAAATATACTCGTGACAGAACATCAACACAAAATCGCACAACCTATTGCATCACAGCAAGACAATCATCTCATTATATGGTTACAACGCCACAGCTCAGCACAAAATTCACGAACTATTGAGTCAAAGCCAGAAACCCGATTTCTTTTTTTAGTCAAAGGAAGCGAAGGCATGCTGATACATCGATCACCCAGCATTTGTATTTCATTGACCTCCATAATCTCTCGCACGGTGATGTTCTGTCACGACTATATTTTCAGTGTTTTCGCTAATAAAACTTCAGTTGAAGTCAGCGCTTCTTCTGTCCTTGTTTCTTCTTCTGTAGTTACGTCGTAACTATACTCGTAGTCTTGCGCTGTGCAAATATGTTGATCCATACACACTAAACAAAAATGACCTGAAATAACCTCAAAAACTGGGTAAACCATTTGTCCTCTAGCGCACTACCTTTCCTGGTTTTTTTTTTACCACCTACTACCGAGGTAAAAATTTACTCTCGTGCTAACTGAGTTTTTAAACGTAGGGAGAGTAGTGAATATTTACCCCAGTGAGGTTTTCAGCGAGTATAAAGAGAGTAAATTTTTACTACCTTCACAAGGTTTTTGAGGTGATTACTGGAAGTTATTTCTGGTGGTAAAAAAAATAAAAATTGACGGGTGCATTCGCCCAGAGACGACAAATTTATTGAATAGCAGAATTCATTGAATTTATTGAACGGCAGAATTGTCGACACATATATTCACATACAGACAAACACGCACACACAACAAATGCACAATAATACACCACTAGAACAGACTGCACGCATTGCTCGTTGCCCGACATACTTCGACAATCCGGTATATATATAGGCACGACTTTTTGACCTGCCATGTAGTACCGGTAGGAGAGCTCTTTTTTTGCATCGATTAACAACAACGCTTAAAGGTGCAAGCGTAAGCTTCAGGTGGGCTGCAGGGCACTAAATGTCACACCGACCTTTTATTATAAATCTACACAATCTCACCTTTTTGATTATCCAATAATTGCTTGGCACAAATAGGATTTGGAAGGGAGGTGACATCCCGGAACAATGGAAGTTGGCCAAGGTGATCCTCATTCCCAAGCCCGGTAAAGCACCAAGTTTGGACAATCTGCGCCCCATCTCTCTCACGTCATGCGTGGGAAAGGTGGTGGAACACGTTGTCCAGAACCGAATCGCGGACTACATAGAGCACAATGATCTCTTCCCTCACTACCTTATTGGCTTTAGGCCAGGCCTCTGTACGCAGGATGCTATGAAAATCATTAAGTGTCAAATTTTAGATAATCATACCAGAGACACCAGGGCGATCCTAGGCTTGGATATAAAAAAAGCGTTTGATAATGTCCGCCATGATTCTATTTTAGATGCGATCTCAAGTCTCAACCTAGGTTCCTCATTTCATGCGTTTGTCAGATCCTTCCTGTGTGGTCGAAAAGCCATACTTAAAGTTGGAGATCTAGAATCGGATGTGCAAGCGCTGGGAAATAGGGGCACCCCGCAGGGATCTGTTCTATCACCCTTACTTTTTAACATCGTCATGGCTGGTCTCTCGAGGCAGCTTTCTGGAATTTCAGATGTTGGTCATACAATTTATGCCGATGATATCACCATTTGGTGTAGAGGAGGAAGTGATGGCACTGTAGAGGCGGCCCTGCAAGAGGCCATCGACACTACCGAGAGTTTTCTGGAAGACACAGGCCTTTCTTGCTCTCCGGAAAAGTCTGAGCTTCTCCTCTATAAACCGGTCAGGAGGGGCCGTCGACCGCGAGGCTGGGTGCCGCCCCTAGAAAATGACATCCACTTACGTACCAAAAGTGGACGATCAATCCCCAAAGTCGCTTCCATTCGGATCTTAGGTATGACGCTAGAAGCAACGGGCACCAACACCATCACGATTAAAAGGTTGGAAAAAAAGACAGACAGTGTTATTAGGCTCATAAGACGGGTGGCTAACCGAAGGACAGGACTATCAGAGGACAACTTGGTCAGGCTTATACATGCTTTTCTGCTGTGTCATTTTGCATATGTGGCGGCAATGCATGTCTGGAAGAGAATGGAAAGGGACAAGCTTAATGCAATGATCAGGAGAGCTGTAAAGAATGCCCTTGGGCTCCCCAACTACACCCACACCAATCGTCTCCTGCAGTTGGGAATTCATAATACATTGGAGGAAATTGCGGAAGCACAAGAAAGAACACAGGTAATTAGGCTGTCTGGCTCAAAAGCGGGGAGGATGATTCTCGCAGAAATGGGTATTCCACCAGCTCAGATTGAGGCTCTGTACCAAGGGTTGACGAGGGATCAGAAGGAAAACATCATTGTCTCGCCTGCCCCGCGGAACATGCATCCCCAACGTAATGTTGGAAGGAGGAGAGCGCGCGCTCGGGCCCTTCTTCGCCAAGTTGCGGATCTTGACGGGGGGGCCTGTTTCGTAGACGCGGCGCAATATGATGGCCAGAGAGACCGATTCACGGTAGTGGCAATCAACCACAAAGGCATTACAATTAATGCGGCGTCGGTATGCGCCAGAACTGCCAATGCAGCTGAGCAGGTTGCCATCGCCTTGGCTCTTTTAGATCAGCGTAATGAACACATATTTAGCGATTCTAGAGCTGCCATTCGTGCCTTCAGTGTTGGAGCTGTGTGCAAAGAGGCCAAAAATATACTCGGTGATAAGTTGCTTACAACCCATACCATTACATGGTTCCCAGCTCATATGGGAAACATGGACGGAGGGATCATAAATCTCAATGAGTTGGCCCACTCCAGGGCGCGAGGGTTAGCTGTCCGCGGCCATGGAGGACCTTTGGGTCGAACTGGAGATTTCGTAAACAGGGATCCGCCAACTACATATAATGAAATAACCCAACATTTCGCTATGGATAGGAGAATCTTTCCACCTCCACATGCGAAGCTAAATAGAGCGCAGGCGCTTACATTGCGATTACTTCAAACAGAAACGTACCCTAACCCTGCCTTTCTTCACAAGCTTTATCCTGATGTTTATTTAACCAACTCGTGTACAAAATGTGGCGGTTTAGCCACCTTACACCACATGCTCTGGGAGTGCCCTTCGGTACGTGGCACCGATACAGCATCGTCCAGAAAGTGGGACTCCGCTCTCCGGAGTCCAGACATAACATCGCAACTTTGGGCTGTCCAGAGGGCCCACGATGCGGCGCTAGGGCTCGGCCTTACTGTCCCATCGTGGGAGCGGCCCGCCGTGTGCTAGGGCGCACGCCTTCGGACTTGTCAATAAAGTTTTTCCAAACCAAACCAAACCGGGCTCTTTGCCCCACGCGTGTTAGCACTGCTGATGCACAAGTCCATAAAATATACCTAAGTACGCACAAAGCATGGTAGCTCAATGGTTTTCATTCGGCGACGGTGCACAAACACAGTAGCAGCACGTATTCATCACAGCGGGCGTAGAAGAGCGGTCCACGCCTGCATACAAGCTGCTTACCGACGGCGTTCTAGGCCTTTTCGAGGAGCACGGCTATCCGATGAAACACAGCTGGCGATCACAGAACACATATCCTGTGCGAATTTCGTCGTCATTTCAGACACAAATGAACACGTGACCGCTATCTTGCGGGGACGGGGCGGTGTATGCATACTTCCAACGAAAGACCACCATCCGGGCAGGTCCGGGTTTTCTTCGTGCTCACCGGCCGCCGCTTGTTGGTTCCATCTGCCTCTTATCGGCTTCGAGCTACATGTTTGAGAACAGTTGGTGCATGAGGTGGGCAATTCGGGCAGCACTTTACTCGTGCAGACATCGCCTACTGTGGAACAAAATATATGCGATGCTTCTTTCACCTGCCCCGGCGACACACTCCCACTGGTCACCGGTGGCCGCGGCTCGGTGCCGACGACAGAGTGAAGCATTTTGCTTATTGCTTCTCCAGCAGGCAAGCACGGACGATGACACCAGATTTATTTTGTTACCACTGGCAGATCTGGAGACATCCGCGAACTGGAGATATCCGCGACGTGCAGTTTCGGAGGCACTCGAAAGAGCATGGTCGCTCGATGATGTAGGAAACACGTTAGATCCATCAGCCCAACCAGACACACAGATACCGAGCTTCTTGCACTGTCTGTCTCCAAAGCCACCGCCCAGCCAAAGCAACGATTTGCGAAAATATGCAGGACAACTTTCCACAACAGGTTTTCTTTCTTTTTTTTTCTCTTTTGAGAGCCCCCCCCCCCCCCCCTCGTCTTTTTCTCTTTTTTTTCGTTCAAAGAATGCTGTTCTCACTTGTTGTGCTTATGCTGCTCCCAGTTCCAGTAAAAGTGCGCTGACTCGAGGTCAGTCCAGAGATTGATATGATTGATATGTGGGGTTTAACGTCCCAAAACCACCATTTGATTATGAGAGACGCCGTAGTGGAGGGCTCCGGAAATTTCGACCACCTGGGGTTCTTTTACGTGCACCCAAATCTGAGTACACGGGCCTACAACATTTCCGCCTCCATCGGAAATGCAGCCGCCGCAGCCGGGAATCGAACCCGCGACCTGCGGGTCAGCAGCCGAGTACCTTAGCCACTAGACCACCGCGGCGGGGCTCAGTCCAGAGGCACGGCGATGAAAAAAAAAAAAAAAAAGAAAAAAAAAAAAAAAAAAAAAAAAGGTGGTGGTAAAACTATGTCATGTACCATCTTTTACTCCTACGCGAGGTAGTAATTTTAAACGCGAGAGAGTTTTCAGAGGTCATGAGCCGGAAAAACCCCAAACTCGGATAGTTTTTTGCTTACAGTGTACGTCAAAAATAAAGAATTTGAATGTGTCAATATGCAAAGACAAAATACAGTAAGACCTCGTACGTGACCGATCACGTACCCACTGACAACTTTTGTATAACTATTCCATAACCATTGACCACTTGATACTGATTAGTGACACCTTTACTAGTATCACATATGCCCTCGTTAGTGGTCGATTGTCGCGGTCGCCAACATAGCGATATACTATAGCACGTCCGGTATTGTAATTGAATCCATATTCACGCTTAATGCTTGCATCCTTCCGTCCAAGTGTGGATATACGCTGCCGATTTCATACACTTGGCACCGTTCCTGTTGAGAATCTACACATCTTCGCGGTCGCGAGCGCTTGCGATTAATCTGCCAGAAGGGATCCGCTTATACTAGTGTCTTACGCAAGCGCGTCTTTTTTTCCCCACATAATGTTGTACAATTGAACAAATAATATTTGCGCGTTGCTTCGGAACAAAAAAGCAAAAAAAAAAGCACACGTCATCTCCGGCCAGCCCTGAAGGTCCCGTCGCCCTAGGGTATATTACACGCGAGCGGGCATGTACGGCGTTCTAACTACGCACACGCTGTCTTCACAAAGACCGGAAGCGTTCCTTCATTCTAATCACGCCGTGTTCCGTCACATGACCACCCGTTCTCTCCTTGTTTTTTTTTTGCTTTTTCTCCGGCCACTTCTGAAAAAGACAGATAAATAAAAGAAGCTCTCGTCTTTTCACGCAAGGCTCACAGAGTCTTCGTCTCTGCACGCTTGCTCGCATGCGCACAATGGAGTCTTGACCCGTACTCCGCGTATGATGCAGCTTGATGCACGAAGTAAAATGTGCAACAGCGCCTCGGTGGCAAGTAGCGAGAGCTACAAGGTTATACTCTAAAGCAGGATCAAATAGACATTTGCTATTCCTCGTGGAAGACTGCGTCGCGTGCTGCATATATACGCTGCGGGAAATACTCGCCCGCCGTGTTACAGCGGCAATCATCTTGCACGAGCTTAGCCCAGAAAGTTTTTCCGGGGGGGGGGGGGGGGGACGGGACGTTCAGTTATATTTTATTCATGTTCGTGCGTGCGTTTGTATGGATGCACATATATATGTACGCAAGCATAATTGAAAATTTCTAGGCAAAAAACTTGAACCCTCCCCCCCCCCCCCCTGGCTACGCGACTGTAATCTTGGCAATGTGACTTTGTATTTACTGTATTCACAACCTATGCGAGAAATATGCATGCTAATTTTACATTGTAGTGGCATTAATACCTCGCTGAAAGAGCAGTTTGCCGCATGTATTTCACCGAAAAAAATATATATATATATATAAGTTGCTTTCCAGTTATTTTTCATTGCCTAAAAATCACACTGGTTTTTTCAAAAATTTAGGTTCAGACTGTTTGCAAAATATTTATGCATACACTAAAAACTTTGAGCGTGCATGGTGCTTTAGTTTTCCAGAAAATGTACGTCAAGTTTGTTCATCAAGATGTACATTACCCCAATGTATCGGGCTCACGTTGCGTCCCACTCCTAGGTTAGGGATAGCAGCAGCCCGCTTGCCCCATCCCCCATCCCCCCCACACACACCCCACGGGCCACCGGTACCCACACCTATGCATCTAAATACACACACAAAAACAAACGCCCGCATCAATGCTCACTTAGTGGGTTGAACCCCTAGAAAAAAAAAATGTTTTGGCTACGCCCTTGATATTAAAGTACTTTATGGGCCTACGACGCACCGGGTGGGAGATCGATTGGGAGGAAATTCAGGGGCGGCTCGGGACCTTCACTCTAAAAAGCCCCAATTTTTCCGGCGCCTTTCTGGGTCACAGCAATTCTCCACTATCAAGCACACCCTGAGAAAAAAAAAATCACAGCATATCCACGGAGTGAATAACGACGAGTTGGGCGACGCGTCCATCAGTCCGTCCGTATTTACGTCCATGCGTTCATCCGTCTGGGCGTCCTTTCGTGCGTCCGTGCGTGCGTTTGCCCATCTGTGCGTCCGACCATCCGTGCATCTGTCTGTGCGTCCGTATGCTTGTCTGTCTGTCCATCCATCCATTCAGTGAACACTCCAAGTACCGCCATCTCGCAACTTTTCATCATATATTCACATAGAAGGACCGCCATCCAGCGGACATTCCAAGGACTAAGCAAGAGGTGGCTACCGACTACTACTACGACGATGACTACTATTACTACTAAATACATCATGGACGCATGACCCGTGGCTTAAGGAGCTTCGCCCCAAAAAGCGTATACAGGTCTAAAATCCAGCGGAGCTGAATCAGGCAAGCGTAGATGTAATCAACTGCGCGCGAGGGGTGTGCTGCCACTAATAACGAGTGATCCTTGAAATTAATTTCAAGTGATTGCAATGGATGTACTACAGCTATAGCAACATTACGGCCTCGCTATGGCCTTAACGGCGTGCCACTGCCATACAGTTGCTGTGACGTTGTGTCGCTGTACACTGGTATCGAGTTGCATTCCCTGTTTGCGGTGGCAGCACACAGACGAGAGTGTAACAAAAATTACCCCATCACCTATAGTGAATGAGGACTTGTGAAGATGCGAAGCAGCGCTGGCGTTCACTTGTAATTCATTTTGATTGATTGATTGATTTGTGGGGTTTAACGTCCCAAAACCACCATATGATTATGAGAGACGCCGTAGTGGAGGGCTCCGGAAATTTCGACCACCTGGGGTTCTTTAACGTGCACCCAAATCTGAGCACACGGGCCTACGACATTTCCGCCTCCATCGGAAATGCAGCCGCCGCAGCTGGGATTTGACTTGTAATTCATCTTGCATGTTTGCAGCCGTGTATGTTCCATATATGTGTGTTGAGTTTTGTATATGTCGTCTTCCGCGTATGTTATCCAACTTTACTTGGAGAGTGCAACACAGCAAGCAAGCGCAGCATTATATACGAGAGCGCAGCTGTGGCGGAAAGATAAACGGGAGAGGAGAAACAGCGCTCTCCCATGCACCTCCTCGACCTCACGCAAGGAGAGGGGAGAGAGTTGGCGCGTGCGCAGTAAGAGTGGTCACGCCGCACACCGTATTGAACCTTGCCATGAGCTGCATTGCATATAAAAACATTCGTTATTTGCACCCTGAACAAAAAAAAAGAAAGAGAAAAAGTCCTAGCTTGCCACGTAATGACTGTCTTCAAGCGTGAGCGTGCGTCCTTAAACAAGAAAGTCATATACGTGGCAAATAAGTTAAGAGTCATTGAACACTGAAAAGAATAACCCATGCTCTTTTTTTTTCATCGTCGAGAGTACTTCCCCTGATGCCCAGGTTATGAGAACCTTAAGTGTTCTCCCGTGTCCATGGTACTGCTCAGAATCATTGAGACGCGTAAGAGTTTGCGGGTGAAACGGAGCCCGGTACGCGTTCTCTTTGTGATTAGCTTCGCAATGGAACAACACGCATGATGATGAGTATACGTTGTAAGGCTTTTGCCAGGTGGCCCAGCCAGCGATCCAGATCAATTACGCGCCAGCGTCCGAGCTGCACGCACTACGATGTCTATACGACCTGCGAATACGTTATTATACGGTTATAACCCCCACCCCCCGAATGCGCCAGCTCTGTTACGCCAGTAGATTTGTACTAGCAAAATATCCATGAGAAAGAACTCGGTGCACACGCAGCTTAAACTGACTTGTGGGGAACCGCCGCACTCGGATTGGTGCTGCAGACGTTGTACGTGTGAAAAACAGGCAGATACAATTCTGTATTTAAATAGATTTTATGGGACGTCATGGATGCAGCTTCTCAATTTAACTGTACCCAAGTATGGCTGCCAAGGTCACGTCAGAACGCACGTGCTCCCCTCGTGCTTAAAGGTGGCAGTTTTTCGGCCGATAAATCGCCTGTGATCTAGGCTCGGGACGCTCCTGTCGTATTGCCACAATTCAGGCTTGCACAGCTTTTCAATAATATGGTACTCTGAGATGGAAGCCATGCGCAAAGACGTCAACGAAAACTACCCAGCGTAAGACGGAGGTTAAAGGTCATTCCTTAACTGACGTCTTTCAAAAGAGTCGCGTTCGAATCGCTGCGTCAACCAAGAGCGCCATGATTCAAGTGCGGGCCACTCACCTGAGCTACTGTTGTAGAAAATACCTGATTAAGCACATGAAGCCTATGAACCTCATGGCTGCACGCACGTGCACTACTGCGCTTTTTTGTATTTATTGGCCTGTAGGTAAACGCCTAATTAGAATGTTTTTGCTATTTTGCCTTTTCTTGTTTTTCTTTCCTTTCTTTTAACGGCGAAGCTGTTCAAGCTGTCAGTAAGACGTCCGTTAACCAAAAGCCCCTGTTGGGCCGTTACCATAGCAACTGACGTAGCTGCGCGCCACCTGTGCTAAAAATACCCACCGCACCGAGAAGCAGTCGTAGCCATAGCAACCGCCACTGTTTCTTACACAGTGACTCGGAGACAGCGATTCCAACGCATTTAGAGTCGCCTTCTAGCTCTCCTGCCTTTCGCTTCTAAGGCCAAGCATGCTGGATCCAATAGTAGCCGTCATTGAGATTCCCGTGCGGCAGCACGACGATCAAAAAGGTTCACAGCACCGAGCTCTGAGCAACTTGGTGCAAACTTCCAGCATTTATTTTGTCTCCCTGTCCCTGTATGTCCTATGGCAAGCTCTGTTTCCTCAACCCATCTTAGGGAAGTAATATAGAGATGTTCATCTGGGTGACCTTCCAGCCAGTTCCCTTTCCATCTGAGTATGCCATAGAAAAAAAGCGTACCTAAAAAAAAAAACGGACGAGACAGAAAAACGATCGTGGTGCCAGATATGCCAGCTGTCTCAAGATTTGGCTCAATTCATAAAACATAATGAAGATATAAAACTACGACCAATTCTTAGAGTGAACACGCAAGGTTGTGCTCGGCAACACATCAGAACCTATATAGCCGCTCTCGAGATGTACTTAAAAAAAAAAAAAACGCCGCGCCCTTCCGTAAGCAGCTCGGTAGTATTGTATATTCACGAGGCGACTTCGAATGCTGCGAATTCGACGCGGGACGGGGCGAAGTCCCGGCGCGACCTTCCACGGCGAATCACGCGTATAATACGACGCGGAACGAGATGGATCCTCGTTACACGAATCGCCGCGCGGCAGCATGCAGTAGCAGCAGCCTGCATGGGGCCGCGGGTGTCGGCCAGTGGCGCCGCTCAAGCGGGGAGACCTTGGCGGCTGCTCTCCTATAATCATTGGCGGGCCACTCGACTGTACCCGGCCCTCACGACAATCAACTCGTTCGCATGCCGAGCTCGGCGCGCCGGCGATCTGACCTCCAACGCCGCCACTGACCGGGACGCTCTTTCCCAGCGACGTGGCGCATGCGGACACACAACGCGACTTCAACATCGTACTCACGTCCACATGCAACGAACGACGAGGCAAACAAGCCGTAGACGAAGCGTTGCAGTGTCCGACCGCCGAGGCGAATTTTTCGCAACGAGGGGGCGCTGTGGCCAATGCACAGCAGTCAGTGTATAGAAATATCTAAAATAGAGAATAGGCCCTTGTACGTGGCTTTTCTAGACATCACTGGGGCATACGACAACGTTAATCAGGAAATTTTGTGGGATATATTGAAAGGAATGGGCATGGGCGACGACTGTATACAGCTTTTGAGGGAGATATACCGAGAAAATACAGTTTGCATAGAGTGGGAAGGAATGCGTAGCAAAGAGAACGTTGAGGTTAGCAGGGGTCTGAGACAGGGATGTCCTTTGTCCCCACTGTTATTCATGCTGTACATGGTGAGTATGGAAAAAGCGCTAGAAGGTAGCAACATTGGTTTTAATCTGTCACACAAACAGGGCGGCATGATGATTGAGCAGAAGCTTCCAGGTTTATTTTATGCGGACGATATCGTCTTATTTGCGGACAGTCGAGATGATATACAGCAGCTGGCGAATATATGCGGAAGGGAAGGTGAAGCTCTTGGACTAGGATTCAGTGTAACGAAGTGTGGTTTGATGGTATTCAATGATCCCTGTGATCAGACGGTGTCCATACAAGGCCAAGAAATACCGAGGGTAAGTGAATACAAGTACCTTGGAGTATGGGTAAATGAGAGTGATAGATACATGGAGGTACAGGAAAAAGCCTCGGCAGCAAAAGGAAAGAGGAATGCGGCAATAATGAAGCACAGAGCGCTGTGGGGATACAATAGGTATGAGGTGCTTCGAGGTCTGTGGAAGGGTGTAATGGTTCCAGGGCTTACTTTTGGGAACTCAGTGGTGTGCATGAGGGCAGAGGTGCAATCGGGAATGGATGTAAATCAAAGGACGGTGGGACGCCTCGCGTTGGGTGCTCACGGGAAGACGACAACGAGGCTGTAAAGGGCGATATGGGGTGGGCAGGTTTTGAGGCGAGGGAAGCGCAGAGCAAAATAAGGTTCGAAGAAAGGCTAAGAAATATGAAGGAGAGTAGATGGGCAGAGAAGGTGTTCCGTTATTTGTATAGGAAGAGCGTGGACACACAGTGGAGAAAAAGAACTAGAAGACTCACTAGTAAATATACGGCTGGTATTGTGAGCCATATGTCAACAAAGAGCGTTAAGGGAAAAGTCAGGGAGGCGGAGAGGATTTACTGGATGGCAGCTATGGAGAAAAAAACCGGCTTTGAGTAACTACCGAAAGGGCAAAAATGAAATAAGGAGGGAGGCATTTTACGATAATTCAAGGGGAAGCGCTTTACTGTTTGAAGCGAGATCGGGTTGCCTTAGAACGCGTAGTTATAAAGCAAGATTCAGTAAAGAAGAAGAACAATGCACATGCTGCGGGAAAGATAAGGAAACGGCGGAGCATGTTCTGATTGAATGTGGAGATATCCTCCCAGGTGTACGTTTGGGCACGAGCCTACAGGAAGCCTTGGGCTTTAGGGACAACAATGGAAAGCTGAACACACCCGCTATTGAAATAAGTAAGAGACGGTTAGAGTATTGGTGGCAGAAAATTAGAGAGAAAGGACAAAAATAAATATTGGAAAAATAAAATATGGACAGTGTGCCGTAAATGGCAGAGAACTTAAGCTGAAAATTTACCTTTTTTCCATTAAGATAGAATTTATCGAAGTAGAGGCATTAGGCCAACATAAAAAAAAAAGAAAAAAGGTTTTTTTTTTTTGTCGAGCCTGGTGGCATACTTGTCACCACCCCGTTATAAAGGGGACGCTCATAGCATCCATCCATCCATCCAGCAGCGCCACCTGGCCAAGATTGCCCTGTTCATATAGAAGACATTAATGTTCAAGTGGCCCAGCGTTTGTGAGATGTTCGGGCCTTAACACCATTTCGGTGATTTCGAATCCGTGTCGTTAACAGTGCCTCCCGCGTTCCCTCGATTGAAGCTCTGCTGAAACCTCTTGTAGGTCTTGGAGTGTGGTGTAGGTTTTGGAGCGTGTCTGGTACATTACGTAAACGCTGCAAACACGGCAATTTTTGTGGGACGCATCCGGTGCATGATATTCCATGAACATGCACGTCTTTAGCCGTTTGTGGTCTGCGGAGGGTGATGTTTTATGTGCACGCGAAGAATTCTTTTAGTTCCCGATGAACATAATACGTCTTTAGTGCTAAAGTTATTGGTCCTACGACGTGAACTTGATTTTACAGTTATTATGAGAATTGGCTGCTCTGTGTTCGAAAACTATTCGAAAAGTATGTGCCATTCAGTCAAAATTTTCTCCTTGTGTGATTCGCGATGTCCCATTCGATCTCGACTCTTAAAGGGGCCCTGCAACACTTTTTGAGCATGGTCAGAAAACGCTGCCGATCGGTAGTAGACGCTCCCGACAACACGCGAGCCAAACACGCGAGCCAAACGCAACGCGCGACCTGAAATTCACAATAAATTATCAAAGCCAGCTGAAAATTGCTTTCTCTTCTCTCGACAAATCACGGCATATACCCAAAAAGCACGCGTAGTAAGCCCATCTATCAGCCTTTGCTTGATTTAAACATGGCGCACTTGCTCGTTACAGAGAATTCACGCGAGGCCGCTACTTGTCCACGTGTGCGCACGAGATCACACTAAAAAACCGCGCATTCGAAGAAAAAAAAAGTGCTCAAGGTGACGAGGCCCGCGTGACGTTTTTCTGTGGCCCGGCCACCTTTTCCTGCTTAGCTTCCAGCGCACTTGTCTGGACGAGAGAACAGAGAATGCAATTGCAGAATGCGACAAACCTTTGTAACTACACTCCCACTGGACGGATTATTCAAAATTTTGTGGCGTTGAATTCGTGAGGCAATAAACTCTTCCAGAAAATTCATTCCATGGTTACTTGAAAAAGGGTTTCAGAGCCTCTTTAAGTATCACTGCTCACACACGAGATGACATGGATGTCGTCACCCACGGTAATATGACGTAGCGGCTATGGCTTCGCGCTGTGGAAGAGTGGGTTCTACTCCGGTCCTTGGTGACCACATGCACTTGGTCGAACTGAGACGCAAAAACATCAGTGCCCTGACAATAATGTTAACTTAAAGAAAGAAAACAGAAAACCCAGGTGAAATTAGCCTTCAGTCTTCCACAGACACAGCTCAAAGGTGCCTCCCTAGAAAGCTTTGCGATTTCTCCATGCCGAGAGTATACAGAGGTGCTGCCAGTCGATCTTTTTTTTTTTGTCGCACACGGTGCTGAATTAATGAAATGACGCTTACGTACCCGATGGAAAATGTCTCGAACACACCCGATACTTGTCGGGGTTCACGGTTCCCGGCCGGCTGATCCGCGCGAGCCACTCGGGACGACGGTTTTCCGACAGGAGCTTCGTTTTCTCGCAATCCGTTGTGCGCGCTTTCAGGACTTTGAGGAAGACTGGATCTTTTGCTGCGGCCATTCTTTAGGGGCGAAGCTCCTTGCTTAGAAAAAGTTTATTTACAGCATGTACAGAACACAAAGGCTTCATACCATTCCAGTAACAGGGCACATACACTTCGGCACATCTATATTTCACGACTAACATCACTACGTTACAGTGAAGACATTTGCTCTAATATACATGATTATGTTGGCATACATGTACACAAAAATTCAATGTGATATCACGATACAAGGGTATAACGATACAATAGATCCAAATGAAACACAATTTGTAACAAATGAAATCATATATAACAACTCAACGGGCGCTGCTTAGCACCAAGTCGGTCGAAAAATGAGTTGTATCCTTTCGTGTTCCACCTTGACGAAAGGGCACGACCAATGCCGCAGAAACTCTTGCTCTCCGAGGAAGAAAAGCTCTTCGGAGAGGAACGCAAGATCTCTCGTCTCATTCTCCCCAGTATCGGCCACAAAGCACGCCGGCGGCAATCGGCAGCTACGGCCTCACATCGGTTTCTCCAAAGGCTGAACAGCCCCGCAACTATTAAGAGAGCCGAGAAGCGGCTACGCGGAAATCGGCCGTTGGACACGAAAGTTCGCACACCCTGTCCCCGAAAACCCGCATTAACCGCACGCCAAAAAAGGCGGGAAACCACACATTCAAACGTCGCATGTCGATTGGTCTCTACCATGACGCAGTTGGGGCAAGTGGAAGTGCGAACAACCTGCCATCGCTGCAACCGATCTCGCGTGGGGAGCAAGCCCCAGCCCAACCTCCAGACAAAGTCTCTGAGATGCCCTGGCAACACTGCGGCAGTTATTGGTTTCCAAGCGCGGTTCAATACAGATTGACGATGCTGGGGCACCAAGGGCCATAGAAGGGCGGCCATTGTGTCCACCACTTTAGAATCGGCCACCTCTATCTCTGGGCACGTAGCTTCCAAACGTCGGTGAAATGCCAGAAGGGCTCGATACAAAGATGGTAATTCAGTTGATTGGGGACCTTTGTTTATTTGGCTATCCGGCAAGAAGACACGTAGTGATGGCCCCAGATGGTAGCGAGCCAGTGTCTGAGCGGGCATGTCATCATTGCTTAGTATTCGCAATAGAGTGCGGAGGCACAATGTAGAAGCCGCGACGGAAACGTCGGGGAATGCAAAACCGCCTTGATCTCGCGGTTGAGCTAACGCTGGACGCGATAACAATTCTGTGCCACCAGACCAAAAAAAAAATGAACTGATGCAGCTTTGCACTTTCCTGCAGACGTGGAGCGGTGGTTTAACAGAATGGCAAATGTACCAAAATTTCCCTAGGTACACTGTTTGAGATAAGTATCGGCGTTCCAAGAGGGGGAATTCGAAGTACCTGGCTGCTTTGATATCATTTAGAAGAGTTTGTACAACGGATGACCAGATGCTATCCTGTATACCAAATACAGTGAAAGTAACTCCGAGTATTGAAATCTCAGGAGACCACTGTAAAGGCGACGTGATGTTGATACGACCGCTGGGGTTGCCAATGAAAAAATACTGGCTTTTAGAAAAGTTTAACCTTGCACCAGAGATAATACCGAATGGCGTGGCTTGTGCATCCCTCGTAGTACGTAACCACCAGTGGCACATACCCGAAATAGGTATAACATTTGACCTCCAAGGTGATTCCGGTGAGAGATTTCTCCTGTGCGTTGTTGAACAATAAAAGATAGTGCTCAATGCACATTTTAATGGCTGCTATAAGGGGGAATGAGAGACAGGAGCATTCGGCCTTTAGGTAACGCGCACGCTGCGATCCCCATTAGCTGCTATTGGCATGTACATTGAGCACGATCTGACAAGAAAGGGTTGCTACGTTATACTCGCTGGGTGTACCCTCCTTGGTTTTAGAAAGGTTTAGCGAGCGTTGGGCCGCATAGCCATGAATACAGTGAACTAGTATATACCACGAACTCGAGGTGGTTAAAGGTGGGAAGTAAACCCGAAGTGCAAGCCGTAAGAAAGTGTGCATGTGCCACCTCCCGTTTTGTCCGCTGGATGGCGGTGCTTCTATATGGGGAATATATGATGAAAAGATGCGAGATGGTGGTACTTGGAGTGCTGAATAGGTGGACGAACGGACACACAGACAGATGCATAGATGGATGCATGAACGGACGCAGGCGCGGATGCAAGGACGAACGCAGGGACGGACGCACGAACAGACGCACGCACGGACGAGTGGATGGACGCATGGACGGTTACACAGACGTACGCAGGAACGGACGGAAGCAAGAACGAATGGACGGACGAATACTTCGCCCCACTCCCCATCATTCACTCCGTGGATATGCTGCCATTTTTTTCTTTTTGGTTTGCGTACGGCTGGTGAAACCGGATATCGTATAGAATACGCGATCACGATTATTTGGCCGAGTGCTCCCGTTAACGTGTTTCCCGTGCTCCCCCGGCTGACCGAAAACTTCAACATGGTGAACTCTCCCGAAATGCACAGCGCGCTCCGCGTCAATGAATACCCCCTATAACGTCGCATGATCATATCACATGATGTTACGTGACGATGTCGCGAGGACGTCACCAATTTCTAGAAGAACCAGAACTTTATTTTGTACCATTTCATGCGTCTGCCGTGTTCCGTTCAAGAGGGGTGTGCAACCAGACACCGGGACTTTTGCCTGAAAAATTCGCAACTGTAAATCCCCTACGTGAGTACCTCCACTATGAGGTCAGATGGATGCGAAGTGTATGCGCCAGGTTAATTCCTGCCGCCATTCTCTAACCTCCCTGTCCTTCCTCCTTCCTTCCTCCTCCTCCTCTTCCTTCTGCCACCATCAGTACATCCCTCGCCGCAATACGAAGCTGGTGCTTCATCCCAGGACACGTTAACTCTGAATTAGACCACATTCAGTAGGTACACGTATCACCAACATGAGTATAATAAAAAGTCAAATAATTTTGATTACTACGATATGAGGTGAAACTAGTTAAAGGGATACAGATAGCTCGATTTATTGGAAAAGCTCCTCCTTCGGCTCATAATCATCGATTCTCATGGTGTTTTCCGCATGGTCTTCCGCACACCAGAGTGTTCTAGTTGAAGACGACATAGCAACACAAACAAACAAAAAGACAATAATGATGGCTACAGGCAATGGCAGACTTCTTAATATTTGCCATCGCAGGACATTGCGTTTTTAGCCTTTTTGAATAATCGTATCCCACGCGTTACGGTCTTTTTTATTTAATTTGTTTGTTTATACATTTGGTCGCTATTTCAGTACCGTTTATTTCCTAACTTCATTTTCATCGCGTTATTACGTGAGCGTGTTTGTGTAGGGAGTGAGAACTGCGACCATTGCATGCCTGTTGCCTGATCACTTATGCAGAAGTTCCATTGGTTTGCAAACTCACCCCTGAGTCGACTCACTCGAATTCACTCAGACCAAGACCAAGCCGTGAGTCTGACTCTGAGTGAGTTCGGGTGAGTAACATTTTGGTGAGTTTGAGTCCGAGTGAATTCGGTTGAAGAAATTTTGGTGATTTTAAGTCCGAGTGAGTTTGGTAGAGGAAAGGTTTGGTGAGCCTGAGCCCAAGTTAGTTCAAAGCGCGAAAAATAATTCGTAAGTGAGTGTGAGTGAGCTTCACAGGTATTGCCGACCATTAGGGGCTGCGAAAGTGTGCGCAATTGGCAAAACGCGCTTTATCCCGCGTGAAATCAGTACCACACCGTCTGGTACCGTCGGAGCTTGGACCGCGCTAGATTAAACATGACGGCGGGCGGGACAGTCGCAGTACTTTTCCCGTTTGAGCGATTATAACTGCCCACCACACTCGCTGGACAGACGTGCTTGGAAACGCCGGTTGCGAAGCGATGGGAAAGTTATGATGCGAAGAGCGGCATCAAAGCGGTGCAGGAGCGACACCACGGACGACGCAGCCACTCAATGCGTACACGAAACAATCCCAGCCGCTCGTACTTCACTAGTATAAGAAAAAGAATGGAGCAAGAAAAAGAACTTATAAGATTACGTCACGCTGTCAGCCTTGGCAAGTGAACGCTCTATGATACCACGGAGCAACGTCGGTACAAAGCAAAGCAACACTTTTTGCATCAGTGATGATGACGGCCCAGCTTTTGCGTCTCAAGACCATCACGTGATCAAGGCGCGCTGCAGTGTATATAGGCGGCAGAAATTTCGACCATCTGGTGTTCGTTAACGTCCATTCACATCAAAATGCTACCGCCACGGCGAGTGTCAAACCCCGGATCTTCGGTTCAGCAGCCGTGCACTGTAACAACTGTACCACTGCGGCGTATCAGTTAACCTTGTCGCCCGTACAGACGCCCACGCACCCAGCGCTTATCTCCCAGATGCACACGATGCTGTTGAAAAAGGATCATCTCGTTACATGGCACTGAGGGTGTTAACTGCAAGATTCAATTGGCTGGATCAAGATCTATCTATCTATCTATCTATCTATCTATCTATCTATCTATCTATCTATCTATCTATCTATCTATCTATCTATCTATCTATCTATCTATCTATCTATCTATCTATCTATCTATCTATCTATCTATCTATCTATCTATCTATCTATCTATCTATCTATCTATCTATCTATCTAGGGTAATCCGTCTCGTAGGTGTTAGGAAGGGATGGAAGGGGACTTCACCCCCACTAATGATATTGCAAGGAGTTTTCGAGCGCGGGTACACGATGAATGAACACAGCCGGGCTGGCAGTGCCGTCCTTGGGCGACAGCGTTAGCCACTCTGTCAGGGTCACGCCTCGTCAGGCACGTGGCCGACGGCAACAGCGCCGCGGCCAAGAATGAAGACGTCGAGGTACACGGCAGCTGCATTACGTCCACGCAGGGCACGCGTCGAACCTCCTCCTCCTCCAAGCAATCCCTCACTTTGCACAATGCGGCGTCGGTCAAAGTATTGTGGAGCAAGCGCGCGGACTCGCAAGAAGTGCCAATCCGTTAAAGACGGCAACGCCGAGGCTGAACCTTTTTAACCCTCCGATGAGCGCATTCGCGGAGTCCTCCGAGTGCAAGCCTCACTACGAAAATAGCGTGCTGTCGGTCACGGACCTGTGCGTTCTTTAGCGTGCCGCCAGAAGACAGCGTGGGCGCGCGCTGCGCTTTCTGAGCAGAACGTTATTGTCATCTTCTTGGCCGAAGTGAATTTAGTCCACCCCTGCGAACGTTATCTTGTGAATCGGCGCTCCGCAGGTATGTTTACTTTCGCACCCCTGAAAACTTGCGGAGGCGTGGCCAACATATATAGATGGATGTTGCGGTAATCTCGACTTCTACAAACTCGTTGACGCGTCAGTCTCGTGTGGCGTGCTTGCGTAAAGAGTGCTCGCGAAGGGGGGAGTTTAACCCACAAAGCGAGAGCGTCATGCTTTTGCCTTAACTATTGAACCACGGCGTAGCATGAGTGTTTGCATGAGTGCCCCCGCCAACGACAATGGAATCAGGCCGTGCTTTTTATAAAGACGATAGTCTTTCTTGGGGACCTTCGACGGAAAAATTTATGGTCTGTCTGTCTGTCTGTCTGTCTGTCTGTCTGTCTGTCTGTCTGTATATTTGTCAGTTTGTCCACTCTCAACGGTATCGGGTACTTGAAACGGCTGACCCCATCCGCAGCGCCCACCTATGTTGCTCAAAGTTGAGCGTTCATGCTTGTGCAATTGTCAATTAAAAAGCAATTATTGCGCATGTCTGGGGCACCATAACAACACGTATATGTTCTGTATGTGAGCAGTTTACTAGAAAAGGCATACATAAGTATTTTTAAGGATTGTAGCGCCTATCACAGTGCGCTGACCATGCAACGCTTGCACGAAAAGGCGAGCGTTTCCAACGCTTTGCTAAAACGAGACGGTGGTGGCACCTACCCGTCGTCTTGCGTTCTACACATTATCACCTCTGAGATTGGCGTGCACACTCGTCTCAGAGCCACACGCTTTATTTTCTAAAAAACTGCCAGATGGCGCTCATGTCTCACGTGTGACGTGACTTGATGCGCTCGTTCGCCTCCGCTGCACGCTCGAGGCACTCTAACGCAGCGCCTCCAGAATGCCATTCACCGATTTTCTTGCGCAACATGAAATAAATGTCTTGTTCACTCTCTCCACACGCAAGACTATCGTCTTTCGACGACATTTGCAGATTACATGCAGATACGGGGCCAATTTTTGAACTTCCACAAGCCTCTTCGCTACGCCCCTGATAGGAACCGCTCTGCGGGATATACAATGACCACCTTGTCGTTAGACTCGTTTATTGGATTCCGTGCTCAATGGTTGTGTCGTCCGTGATCGCGTAGCTCTCGCCGATTGGCTCGCCATTCGCGAACTCCTGAGGACGTGTGGCTCTCGCCGATTGGTGCCCCGTCCTTGGGCACCTTCGACCGTGTCCCAATTTTTTTCTTTCTCTATTTTTACTTTTCTGTCCACCTCTTTTATTTCCCTTTATCGCATTTCCTCTTAAGCTACTGAGGAAATGTCAAACATTGCTGCAGGCAGTTGCACGCCTCGCTTTTCTCTTCTTTCCTCATATTTTAGAGCCACTGCCCCCTCGTACAAATGCATCAAAAACATTCTTATGCTTTTAGACACGTCGACAAGGCTGCATAGACCTTATCAAGGCTGTCATAGAACTTGCAACAATGACTTTAATGACGAAGGTACTTGCTTGCTCTCCGATGTTCTTACGCACGAAACGCTTTGCGAAGATGCTTTTTAGTCATGGATTGGGAAATTAACAAAAAACGATTCGGTATTACGAAGGGAAGTTCGTGAGCAAAGAAGCATTAACTGCTTTCGGTCGTCTCTGTATCATACTGAAGGTATTTCCTAATACTTTAGAGGGCGGCTTTCCTTCGTGTCTTCCCTGCTATTGTGTCTATTGTGTGAGGGTGACACTCCGGGTTGGCCTGTTGATGGAGGTGTATACAAGCCGCGCCCGTTCTCGTACGCATCGCAGGAATATAAAATTACCCCAAAAGGATGTAGAAAGATTGAATGTTGGTTTCCATGCCCTTCGCTAGGGCCATATTGCACATTTTCATCGCTACCTTGAAATATGAGATCCTGAAAGAATGAACTATTTACTGTGCTTATGTGTTCCGCCAAAGGTGTAGCAAGGGTGTAACTAGCAAGGGCCTAACAAGTGTGCAACAAGGACTATCAAGGGTTTCGTGCCTACCGAGGGTGTAAGTGTAACACAAACCGCGACAACTCTCGCGCGCTTTGTCTACAACTACGCGAGAGAAGAAGGAGAACAGGGGGAGTCACCCTTCGAATGCACTGTTCTTGAAACGGTCGCGTCGTCTTCGAAACTCCCGCTGTTGCTGAGGCGGTCGTAGCGCTTGAAAGCGAGGCCATGAAACCAGAAGTATCTATAGATGCTGCGTCGACACCGGCGGACGATGTCTTTATAGCGGTTTTTATCAGCCCCTATTTGTTTCTCCTCGGATGACCCGTAAACAATGCACTCCGATTTTAAAGGCAGCAGAGCGGTCTCTTTCTCGCCTTTACTATCCTTTAAACTGGCGTTATTTGCTACACACTGCTGAGTTCTTCATAATATACACGTGACTTGTCAGCAGCAAGCGTTTAGGCGGTAAAAATTTCACGCTTTTCGGCTATAGGCGCTATTATATCGCCTCGTGTGGTCGAGACGTCACAAATAAAGCAAAATCAGCTGATCGAGCATGATAGTCATGTGAGATGAGGCAGAATATGACAGACGCATGCCGTAAAGCGTGCGTGACACACTTAAGGCGATAAAGACCTCAATGCATCACGCCCAACGTCTTGTCCACCTGCCCGCGCTCTCGCGCCTACGAAAGCGCACAGAATGCATTGTTATAGAGAGATCACATACGCTCCAGACTAGTTGTTAGCTGCTTATGGCCTTGAATGCGGTGTAATTGGAGAGGAAACTGAAATAAACTCGGCCAGTGGCGTTATCCAGAGAGGCCCGTCGTGCATAGTTCGTGACTACACGGCGTCACGGGAAAACGCGCTATACGCGATTTATGCATCCGTATTCCGCTTCCTTCGCCTCGAGAAAAAAATGGGGCGTCAACGAGTTCGTGGCGTGAGCGGCTGCTCCGGGACATCACGCCTGTTCTGTTGGCGGTGTAACTGCGCGCATGCAGCCCCGCGAAAAAGCTTGCGGCTTCAAATTGGCCTCGCTCTGCGCTATGGCTTCTATGCTCTGCATGCATTGGTATGCGGAGATGAATGCCTTTTTTTCTGTTACATAAAAAAAAAGAAAAGTAACAAAGAAACCGGAGAGATAGAGATGGCCGGCAAAAGGAGATGGTGAGTGCTCTCTTCAGAGCGTGCTACGAAAATTCGTTCGCTCTCCATTGTTAGGCCGCATATAAAGGAAGCCTCATCAAGAACAAGGAGTGCAGATTGTATTTCCCTCGCGTTATCTGTAATATGCGTGGCTGTCTTATATTGCCGCCTTTGGAGTGACGATTAATGACAAGATAAGGGATTGTAGGGGGGGGGGTGTCAGTCACTGATTAGCTTCATACGCTCTCATACAGACGGTAGGATGATTTGGTGCTATAGAATTTCAGGAAATTCGCATGAACCTAATTGTTAAGATTTACTCAGAGTACAGTGAAATAATTAGTCGAGACATCGGAAACGACGTCGTAACAAAGCAATGCATAATGTAGAAACAAATGAGGGCGATATTATAGTGACGTTGATGTCGATTAATTTGTTTGCTATTTTGCTTCAAGCTAACTGCTCTAGTTGCAAATAGTACAAAACAAATACAACCCCCACTCCGACACAGCTTTCGTAATTGAAAAAAAAATCGATAAATTCGATGTACCTTGGAAATCGATGTTAGGTGAATGTGTAATTTTTTATTGAGCGAGATGCTATAAGGTGGCGCAAATTATATGTACTCACACTCATACGTTAAACAGCCGTGCATGTTTTATATTAGCAGTGCCCCGCCGCGGTGGTCTAGTGGCTATAAGGTACTCGACTGCCGTCGACCCGCAGGTCACATGAATGCGAAGATCCAGTTCCTATTTTTAAGTATTTTCTTTTTCTTTATTGACTATTTTTTACGTATACTTGTAGAAAGAAGTAAGCGTGGGGCATATATAGCCCCTTCTTCGCATTGGCATATCTGGCACAAGATAGAACTTCCGTTTCAGGATGAATTTTAATAAATATAAATTATTAGCACTATAATATACTACCTGGTTACGTTTGTTTGGGGACGTAGCACAAGACTTTTAATTAGCCTCGCTTATAAGCGATTATATGTTATATTTACTCATTATAAAATGGCCACAAAAAGGCATTATTTACAGTGGCCGGACAAAGCAACGAATTCATTTTCGGTGCATTTGAATGCTTCACAACACTAATATATCAGCATTTAAAAGGTAATAATTGTTTTGGGGGTTTGACATGCCAAAACAATGATATTGTTTGGAGACACGCCGCAGTGGATTAACTGTGACTGTCCTCGAGGCTATGTGTGACTGTCTGGTTATTTTGATCTGCCGGTCGTTTTATTATGTGCTGTATTTACTAAGTTTGTTGTAATTCTCTATTACGACGCGTGTAGCACTTGGTTATGGTTCGCTAACTTGTACTTCTCCGTTTCGACAATATCAAAATGACGTTTACATATCTCGGTTGCATAATTTGAAACAAAATATATTTTCTTGATCTATAAATACCTTCTGCGTCTTTTTCAGTTTAATGATAATACGTCGAGACAATTTCTCTCATAAATTATCAGAATACTATTCACACACTATTTTGGATTATATAGTCAGAAGCCGGGTAGCGAAGAGGTAGTAACGGGGTATGAAAGGTTGTAATGGCTGCAGTTACTACCTCTTTCGTTTCAGTTACTAAGTGTTTACTAACGTAGGTAGTAAAGAGGACGCAAAAAGTTAGTAATGGTTGTAGCTATCATCATCATCATCATCATCATCATCATCATCATCATCATCAGCCTGACTACGTCCACTGCAGGACAAAGGCCTCTCCCATGTTCCGCCAGTTAACCCGGTCCTGTGCTTGCTGCTGCCAATTTATACCCGCAAACTTCTTAATCTCATCTGCCCACCTAACCTTCTGTCTCCCCCTAACCCGCTTCCCTTCTCTGGGAATCCAGTCAGTCACCCTTAATGACCAGCGGTTATCCTGTCTACGCGCTACACGCCCTGCCCATGTCCATTTCTTCTTCTTGATTTCAGCTATGATATCCTTAACCCCCGTTTGTTCCCTAATCCACTCTGCTCTCTTCTTGTCTCTTAAGGTTACACCTACCATTTTTCTTTCCATTGCTCGCTGCGTCGTCCTCAATTTAAGCTGAACCCTCTTTGTAAGTCTCCAGGTTTCTGCTCCGTAGCTATGTACCGGCAGGATACAGCTGTTATATACCTTCCTCTTGAGGGATAGTGGCAAACTACCTGTCACAATTTGAGAGCGCTTGCCGAATGTGCTCCACCCCATTCTTATTCTTCTAGTTACTTCAATCTCGTGGTTCGGCTCTGCGGTTATTACCTGCCCTAAGTAGACATAGTCTTTTACAACTTCAAGTGCACTATTACCTATCTCGAAGCGCTGCTCCTTGCCGAGGTTGTTGTACATTACTTTCGTTTTTTGCAGATTAGTTTTAAGACCCACCTTTCTGCTCTCCTTGTCTAACTCCGTATTCATGAGTTGCTATTCGTCCCCCGAGTTACTCAGCAATGCAATGCCATCGGCGAAGCGCAGGTTACTAAGGTATTCTCCATTGACTCTTATCCCTAACTGTTCCCATTCTAGGCTTCTGAAAACTTCCTGTAAGCACGCGGTAAATAGCATTGGGGAAATTGTGTCTCCCTGCCTTACACCCTTCTTGATTGGTATTATGTTGCTTTCTTTATGAAGCACTATGGTAGCAGTTGATCCCCTGTAGATTTCTTCCAGAATGTTTATATATACTTCATCTACGCCCTGATTCCGCAGTGTTTGCATGACGGCTGATATTTCTACTGAATCAAACGCCTTCTCGTAATCTATGAAGGCTATGTATAGGGGTTGGTTATACTCTGAGCATTTCTCTATTACCTGATTGATAGTATGAATGTGGTCAATTGTTGAGTAGCCTGTTCGAAATCCTGCTTGTTCCTTTGGTTGATTGAATTCTAATGTTTTCTTTACTCTGTTAGCAATTACCTTTGTACATACTACAGAAAGCAAGCTGATCGGCCTGTAATTCTTCAAGTCCTTGTCATCTCCTTTCTTATGTATTAAGATGATGTTAGCGTTCTTCCAAGACTCTGGTACTCTTCCCGTCAGGAGACAACTCGTAAACAGGGTGGCTAGTTTTTCTAACACAATCTGTCCTCCATCTTTCAGCAGATCTGATGTTACCTGATTCTCACCAGCAGCCTTGCCCCTTTGCATGCTCTCCAAAGCTTTTCTGACTTCTTCTATCATTACTGGTGGGGTGTAATCTGGGTTACTGCTAGTTCTTATAGTATTAAGGTCGTGGTTGTCTCGTCTACTGTACAGATCTCTGTAAAACTCCTCCGCTATTTTAACTATCCTATCCATATTGGTAGTTATTTTGCCTTCTTTGTCCCTTAGTGCATACATCCGACTTTTGCCTATCCCAAGTTTCCTCTTCAATGCTTTGACACTTCCTCCGTTTTTCAGAGCGTGTTCAATTCTCTCCATGTTATACCTTCTTACATCGCATACTTTACGTCTATTAATCAACTTCGAAAGCTCTGCCAGTTCTATTTTGTCTGTTGTACTTGACACTTTCATGATTTGACGCTTCTTAATTAGGTTCTTCGTTTCCTGGGAAAGCTTGCCAGTGTCCTGTCTAACTACCCTGCCTCCAACTTCCACTGCACACTCCGTAATGATACTCGTCAGATTATCATTCATTGTATCTACGCTAAGGTTGGTTCCTCACTAAGAGCCGAGTACCTGTTCTGGAGCGACACTCTGAATTCCTGTACTTTCCCTCTCAGTGCTAGCTGATTTATGGCTTCTTGCGTATCAGTTTCTGCCGTTCCTTCTTCAAGTCTAGGCGAATTCGAGACCGTACCATTCTATGGTCACTGCATCGTACCTTGCCAATCACTTCCACATCCTGTACGATTCCAGGATGTGCACTCATTATAAAGTCTATTTCGTTCTTATTTTCGCCATTTGGGCTCCTCCATGTCCACTTGCGGTTTTCTCGTTTTCGGTAGAAGGTATTCAAAATCCGTAAATTATTGCGTTCTGCGAATTCTACTAGTAGCTCTCCTCTGGCGTTTCTAGTACCGATGCCATAATCTCCTACTGTCTCCAGCCTGCTTCTTCCCTACCTTTGCATTAAAGTCGGCCATCACTGTAGTATACTGTGTTTTTACCTTACTCATTGCCGATTCCACGTCTTCATAGAAGCTTTCAACTGAAGCGTCATCATTGCTGGATGTAGGCGTGTAAGCCTGTACTACCTTCATCTTGTATCTTTTATTCAGTTTAATTACAATACCTACCACCCTTTCAATAATGCTATAGTATTCCTCTATGTTGCCAGCTATGTTTCTGTGAATTAGGAACCCCACTCCCAGTTCTCTTCTGTCTGCCAAGCCCCTGTAGCAAAGGACGTGCCCATTCTGTAGCACCGTATAGGCCTCATCTGTCCTCCGAGCCTCACTGAGCCCTATTATATCCCATTTAACACCCTCTAGCTCCTCGAATAGTACAGCTAGACTTCCCTCACTAGATAAGGTTCTAGCGTTAAACGTTGCCAAGTTCAGGTTCCAATGGCGGCCTGTCCGGATCCAGAGATTCTTAGCACCCTCTGCTGCGTTGCAGATCTGACCACCGCCGTGGTCAGTTGCTTCGCAGCTGCTGGGGACTGAGGGCCGTGAGTTATTTGACGTAAGCATGTGGGAGGTAGTGGCCAGATACTGCACCAGGGTGGCCAATCCTTCTCTGGTGAGGGAGTGCGTTTTCGGCGGTGTTTGCCGGTGAGGCCGCACCCCAGGCCTCTTAATGCAGTTCCATCAACACGCGGATTTTTTTTTTAATCCGGTTGGGAACTGCGCGGTACCGGGATTTGAACCACGGACCTCTTGCATGCGAGGCGGATGCTCTAACCACTACGCCATCGCCGCAGCTGGCAACTGTTTACAAACTTCGGTAGTAAACAGGTAGCAAAAGGGTAGTAACGGTCGAAGAAAGGTAGCAACCGCTGCAGTTACTACCTACTTGCTTGCAGTTGCTACCTTCTTACTAACTTTTTTTTAAGAGTGCATCTATACCTTGGGAATCGATGTTATGCGAAGCATGCGGATGGATGGAAGGTGAATGTGCTTAATTTTTTTCTTGAGCGAGTCGCTATAAAATTGCGCTAATTATATATACAAATCCACTCACAAACATGCGTTAAACAGCCGCGCATGTTTTATATTAGCAGTTATTTAGAGTAACGTGACGATGGCAATAGCAACATGGATATTAGGAACACCTGAAGCGGTTAGTTGATATGAAGCACTGGTGCTCGCGAGGATGGTAGCCTTGGACACTGCTATATAAATAAGCTTCAGCGCATGGCACTTAACTACAATCGCGTTAACCCGACATGACGGCTGTATTATAAAAGTACTGATTTAATATTTATAAAATCAGACAGCCAGCATTGCAACCACAATATACGTTATGCGATCGTTAGCGTCTCTTAAAAATGTATATCAGTGGCCTGGCGTGGCTCTGTGGTAGAATATTTCATTGCCACGCAGAATGTTATGACTCAATTCCTGCTGGGACACTGACATTTATTGTTTGCATTCATCCGGTCACCGCTGCTGTGGCAGGTTTTAGGGGCGAAGCTTCTTAAAGCGGCACCCGTTCATCCCTCGTAGCCGTAGTCGTAGTGTGTAACCAGTCTTACGCTTTGACCTCCAAGGTGATGCCGGTGGGAGATTTCTCCTGTGCGTTGTTGAACAATAAAAAATAATCGCAGCGTGCGCGTTAACTAAAAGCTGAATTCTTCTGTCTCTCATTCCCCATTAGCAGCCATCGGCATGTACATTGAGCACTATCTGACAAGAAAGGGTTGCTACGTTATACTCGCTGGGCGTAACCTCCTTGGTTTTAGAAAGGTTTAGCGAGCGTCGGGCCGCAGTGCCACGAATACAGTGAACTAGTATATACCATGAACTCGAGGTGGTTAAAGGTGGGAAGTAGACACGAAGTGCAAGCCGTAAGAAAGTGTGCGTGTGCCACCTCTCATTTAGTCCTTGGAATGTCCGCTGGATGGCGTTGCTTCTATAAGGGGAATATATGATGAAACGATGCGAGGTGGTGGTACTTGGAGTGTTTACCAGATGGACGAAGGGACACACAGACAGACGCATGGATGGACGCATGGATGGCTGTACGGACGGATGGACGCATAGACGGACGCAGGGGCGGATGCATGGACGAATGGAGGGACGGACGTACATATGGACGTGCGGACGCACGCACACGCACGCACGGACGGGCGGATGGACGCGCGGACGATCAAACAGACGGACGCATGGACGGACGGAAGCAAGAACAAATGGACGGACGGATGCTTCGCCCTACTCTTCATCATTCACTCCGTGGATATGCAACCATTTTTTTCTTAACGGTCAAGCGTTAAAGTTACCCACGCGTCTTCTCGCCGTTCGTGGGTAGATACAACATGTCTCTCACCTGTGGCAATCTCAGAGGATGTGGTTCAGTGAGGCCATAGCACCGCAGAGGCAGCAGCGTGGAGCCGTCACCCTTTCGATGAAAAAGGTCGTCACTCACTCACTCACCTGTGGCACATACCCGAATGCCAGTGGCAAATACCCGCCCCCGGGGGTGTGCCACTGTTTTTCGGAATGTGTGTGACGACGTGCGTGACGCTATTGTGACATTATTAACATCAGGACCAGCGCGCCATATTCGTCAAACCATCTTACCCTCCCATCCTCACTTTGGTGTACCCCAAGTAAAGAGGGAGATCATTAGAGCACCAAGGCGTAGGTTGATAGATAGATAGATAGATAGATAGATAGATAGATAGATAGATAGATAGATAGATAGATAGATAGATAGATAGATAGATAAACAGACGCCGAAAGTACTTGCATTACGCAAAGAAATGTTTCGCATTAAAAGAGAAAAAAAACGCACCACAGCCACAGCGAGAGATTGAAGAGCGGCTCTTTTAGAGCCTATGAAACTCTCTTGGGTTAACTACTACAAGCATACGCTTCCTAAATAATCGCTGTGCCATGAATCATCATAATTTTGCAAAGTATAGGAAAGTAGACGACTGAACGCTGAGCGAATTGGTAATACATAACTAAAAACGAGAAAATAGCCAGTGTGCCATGATTTACCATTCCACGAAGAAAACGAGGTATCCGCTACACATCTGTAAACTATTTTGTTCACTTCGTTGACGTTGATGATTTCGTTGAAGAATTATGGTCGAGCACATTGTTATGGGCGGCATACACGAAACCGGCCCCTCGTAACGGAATTCGCACTGGGTGACGATGCAGTTATTTTACTCTTTCGCCACGCATTGTTGCCCAACGGCGTAACTTGATCCCCGTAAAATATTTTTGTGAGAGAGTTTCGAGCACAGGAGTTACATTATGGCACAGTACTCGGCAGCCACGCGGAAGACCTACGGGTATGAATGCCGCTCGATCTTGGATATTTCTGTCTCATTGTGCGCTATAACGGCTACGGACAACGGTGGCGGTGGTGGACGACGACGCCACCAAAATCGAAGCTGCTGTTCATGGTCTCAAAGCACCTGTTGCTTTGTAAAAAAATAAAGAAAGAAAAACGAGTTCTTAACGCGCTCATATTTCCACCAGTTTTGCTTCGGCGGGAAGTCCTACGCTGACGAATTCTAAACACTCTCCTTGATCTTCGTCCGTCGCATTTTGAATGGCTTTGGGAAATATTTCACTAAATGGTACTGACAAACATTGTTTCTGATATTTATTATTGCTTTAATGTTATAGATGATTTTTCTGGCTTCGCGATAGCTCTTTGGTGCCCCGCCGCGGTGGTCTAGTGGCTAAGGTACTCGGCTGCTGACCCGCAGGTAGCGGGATCGAATCCCGGCTGCAGCGGTTGCATTTCCGATGGAGGCGCAAATGTTGTAGGCATTCGTGTGCTCAAATTTGGGGGTACGTTAAAGAACCCCAGGTGGTCGATATTTCCGGAGCCCTCCAACACGGCGTCTATCTTAATCATATGGTGGTTTCGGGACGTTCAAACCCCACATATCAATCGATAGCTCTTCTGTTTACTTTATGTATTTTTCACTACATGTGCGGCCAATAAGACATTTTGCTTGTACGCCTGGACCATTGCAAGGGTAGTAAACCAGATACTTGCTTTCCGGTAGAACTCCCTGCGTTTTGTCATCTCCTTTCTTTCGAAATATCCGCAGTATATATCATTACATACACAAGAAACGCTTGAAAGTTCAGAAAAGCAGAACGCCCAAATTCATTTTGCTCGGTGCAGCCTAAATTTAATACAATAAAATAATAATAAAAAGCGTTACTAATGTGCACTACTTTAACCATGCAGTTCATACGGTAAATCAAAGGTCCTGCGTCCACGAGGGTGATCTGTAGTGGTTACGTTATTCGGGTGGTTACCAGAAAGTCACGGTTTTCAGCTGCAGTGGTCGCGTTTCGATTGGGGCGAAAGGCGTAGGGCCCGTGTACTCTGTGACGCCAGCGCACGTTAAAGAACACCAGATGGTACGAATTT